>JAFJMP010000230.1:0-23687 GCA_029692085.1 Gymnothorax javanicus | reverse complement strand
AGCTATTTATAGAAAAAAATGAATGGCCGAATCATTCAAGTGCCTTACAGTACGACCAAAGTCTGTCCTGGACATTTTTAGGCCAGCAAAATATTAAAATCAACATTGGTGACATCACGCTGTTGAATGGTCGAAGTTCCGAGAAAAGACACGTAAAACACCCAAAACAGGTTCATGGCTATTGAATGAACACAGTGCAAGAGATGGTTCAAAATCTTTGGTTCAATCTGACAGCACAGCGCCTTTGATATGCATTTTATTATGCCTCTATCCAGTAATCCATCCAGATTGACCATAGAGTTTATACGTGATTGACAGGACTTGACAGGTCCTGTCAATCACAGGATAGCCATGCCCTAAGGGACACCTTGCCTTATCCTTTATTTTACTCTAAATAGGTCATAGGACCATAATTACAAAAAATGAACATTGTGCTGTATTGAAAGAGACTTGAAACTAGCTATTGAGACCTTAAAATAACGAGGATGATAACTGCTGAGGTAATAAATCAAGTGAGAAGAGGGGTCATTTTCTCATAGACTTCTATTGAAAGGGAGCTCTTTCTGCATACACTGAAGTCGCCCCAAACTGGTCATTAAAAAGAATGCAAGTTTAAGGCACTTCTCCATTGGCCTCACTTTTCAGACCCAGGGGCTGCGTCCATCTTTTTATACAGTCTTTGATTCCACAGCAGGACAGGGTGAACATATAAAAATGGAGGGGTGGGTGTGTTGGGCAAAAATGAACTAATGTGGGGTCGTGGGGCTTCAGTGGTATAGAAAATCAGGAGTGAAACAGACAAGCTACGTATAAAAATTGGTGAGGAGGCCAGGGAGTTTCGTTGATATTCTTCTGTAAGGGAAAAAAATCCTCAATCTGAAATGAGTTAGTAGCCATTTAGGTCTGTATGACTCAAAAAAAGAATATTTTAAAAAAAAAAAAAGTGCATTTGCATAATTCAAAATCGAGGAATAATTAAGTTTTCACCCCATTTTCAAATCCGCCTCGAAGAAAATGAAATCTAATGTCACCTCTGTCACTTCTGCATTTTCTTTCAGACTGAGAGAAATTAATGGGATACTGATATAACAGATTGGTTTCCAAAATGGTTCTCAGATTGCTTTTTTTCAGTCTGTTTCAGTCTGCAGAAAAGGATTTAGGGCCCTACTTTTTTTCTCTTTCTTCGGCTCATTTTTTACATAGTATATGATTGTATATTATAAATGTGTCAGACAGACAGACAAAAAAAGCCAATTCATATGAGAGAGAGAGAGAGAGAGAGAGAGAGAGAGAGGGAGGTCATTTGGGGAACAGAAAGAGTGGACTGAGGGGGTTGGTGCTGGCTGGTATAATTTCAGCCATGGAGAGACAGTAATTAATTTGGACGCGGGGGGGCTGGGCGCTGTGGAAGCTGACGATACTCAGCACTCACACACCACAGGCTGCCCTTCAGAGGCCTATTTGCATTAGTGCTGGAGACAGGCTGTGTGTTCTGAGCGGTGTGTACAGGCGCTGTTTCTGTTGAGGTGTGTGTAAAGGGGAGATGGTTAAGAGTGTCCTTGTACCTTTGTCATGGCAGAATTAACATAGTGTCAGACAGTTTGGGGACATCTTTTTCTGCATCAGGCATTGTTGAATTCTGTCTGAGTGTGTGAGGATGGGTGGCTGCTGCTGTTTTTTTATTATTAGACTGCTGCTGATTTTTTTTTTTGACAGCGTGTGGTAATGCGTTGCTGTTGCTGTGCACATTCAAGATCACTACACCCCCTGTTGGTCAACTGCTATCACTGCAGCATGACCAAGTACATTTTTTTTTTTAAGTTGCACAAGCATGGTCCTCAGTCGACTGCAGCTCATGATATACTGAATTGGTACTTTGGCAATATGATTGCTAAAACGCAGTGCAGGTAATATAGCATTGGAAAGAGTTTCCATACTAGCAAGAAAATATCATGAAAATATGGCAACTGTTTTTGATACAGAAATGAATTTGCTCACTCTTATATTACCACATTCAGGCAATAATGAATCTTATTATCTTTAATTTCAATGATGAAGACTTTTTCCTAACAAAAAATTGATTTTTTTTGTTAAGAATGATTTTTTTTTTTTGTACCCAATGCTGAACACAGCTGAACTGTTTAATCCACTGCTGTGACTTGCTCTCATCAGGTCAGGAGGCGGATTCTGCGCACGTGATTGGCCTTCGCTTTTATTTTACGCTCTGCAGTCGTGCCTCCAATCACACACTGCCTATGGCATTGGAGGATAACACAGCCAGCGTATAATTTGCTTTGTACAGCTGCATATCCTCGGCAAAACAGGAGGGCCATTGGAGGGTGATGAGACTGATGAATTTTGCCCTGCTTAAACCTCATATATCCCCAGCAAGGCTGAGCTAGGTGCTGCCATGCCAACGCAGACCTCTGGCTATAGCAGATGATGGCAGGGCTGGGATTCTAACATCTGACCCCAGACAAACATCTTCACTGTGAGTCAGTCAGAGGCTCTTTATGAAGCCTTTTCAACATAGCCAAATAAAAATGGAAAAAATGTAATCCAGTACATAAAAGGCAACTGTTCATTTTAGTGCTGTCCCTTTTCAATAGGCACAAAATGGCCACCATATCCACCTTTAGGCAAAAGGGCAGAGCTGGATGAACTACCGAGGCTGTCCTACATAATGGAGGCGGTTCGTGATCAGTGCTTCTATAGCTGCAGTGCTAATTACCTCCCTGGACATCAGTGCAGTGACATCAGCTCGGCCTCCGGGTGTTTTCAGAGCCTGTCGATGTCCTGCCCTTGATCAAATGTCTCAAGGTCATGCAAGCTAATGAGGGCCGGATCACTTTTTGGGACAAACATCGATTAGCATTGTGGCTAGGCTGACAGCCATCCTGTCTATTCAATTTTGATGAATACTATGTGTCTCTTCCTGGTTAATAAATTGCTCCACACCACTCAAGCTTAGCGTTTTTCTGCTGATTTTGTGGTCTAAAGGCGGTGATAAATGATGATTGATTGAAAAAAGGTATGTGAATTTCCAGGGACACGGCTGAAGAAAAGGAATTGATTTTCCATTGGGCGCCTACGGCCATTAGAGAAAAATGAACAAAATGTCCATGTCAAATGAAGACCTCTGACATAGCTTGTCAAGCCATTTTATCTATTGATCTGTGTGACCTCGCGTTGCCTTGAAACCAACCATCGAACCGGGTCGACAATTCGTGCTACGCCCAGCATCTGCGGATGTCTATATTGGAGGACAGCTGATTAACCATTATGCGGACCCTGGGATTCACAGAGTACAATGTTCAGCGTTAATTCAACTCTGACAGGGATTTTCCTGGTTCTCTGGGAAGCACATAAACACTGCATAAGTTAATTTATTGGTCCCATATCATAAAAATTTGAGGAATTTCCTGGTACTGGTACATATATAACCACCCTCTCTCTCCCTGCATCTACCGACCGTCTGAAAAGAAGTGAAACTAGACTGTCCCTGCTTCATCTTGCTTCCTAATAAACCATGCGCTCAAGGAACCCGTTTGGATTCTGTGCCCTTATCAATGTCAGAAGGGGATTCATTTGCATAGTACGGCCCAGTATGGACAGGTATCAGTTTCAACTGTTATTGTTCATTTTATACAGCAATGAAAAAGCCAATCAGAGTTGAGCCTCATTTTCATTAACACACCATCCACACAGAACAGCACATAGTTAATGAGGAGAGACACTGAGAGGCAAGAGACTGACTCCCGACACTGAATTTATTTTATTGATCTATTTATTTTTTTAATTTTTTTATTAAACAAGCTTCAACACCTTTTCCTACAGGCACCACTGAACTATAATAGACTATAATATGTCTGATTGAGCTACACATAACAGCATATTGTGAGATTTTCATAACCATTAAAAAGCTCATCTCTATTTTAAGGTCATATTGCAAATGAAAAATCAATCATAACACTTCACCGGGGTAAAAAATTAATGAATAAAAAATATATTAATTAATTATTATTAAGTACAATTTGCACACATAGCAACAGACCACCAGTGTCAGTAAGAACTAGTCCTTTGACTGATGATCTCCCATTGCTCTAGAGCAATAAAGAAATTTTATCTCGAAAAATTATGTCAGCAAGGCTTCAGTTGAAGTAAATTTCTCCTGACCTTTCGCTTTTTTATTGGATAGTACACCCGAGTCCTTCTCCTGCCAGTATCTGCATATTAATAACACCACTCAGCCTGTTCCACTCATTCACTACTCGGCACAGTCTGTCGGAGGAGCAGCACTCTCCTGTGAAAGCCCTGTGATCATACAGCACTCTACTGTGAAAGCCCTGTGATCATACAGCACTCTCCTGTGAAAGCCCTGTGATCATGCAGCACTCTCCTGTGAAAGCCCTGTGATCATATTGCACTCTCCTGTGAAAGCTCTGTGATTGTAAAGCACTCTCCTGTGAACGCCCTGTGATCATATTGCACTCTCCTGTGAAAGCTCTGTGATTGTACAGCACTCTCCTGTGAAAGCCCTGTGATCATACAGCACTCTCCTGTGAGAGACTTGTGATTATGCAGCACTCTCCTGTGAAAGTCCTGTGATTATACAGCACTCGGGTTTATTTATCTTTCCTGGTAAATCCTGGATAAAAGTGTTTCCTGTGGTTTCCTCTAATGGTTGTAATGTGACGAGATTGAAATTAAAAAAAAACTTCATTTCTTGCAGAGGCGGTGTTAGACCCGAAAATTCCGGGGCTAATATCCCTCCCTTTATTGACTACAATTAGTCCTGGCTAATTCTAGATGGTCTTCCTTCATTAACACGTTTTCCAATTGAAGAATAATCAAGTGGCAATTGAAGACGGCTTCTCTCCCGGCCCAAAAAAGCGACAAAATAATGGGCTACATTCAGTACAGAAAAATAATTTAATTTTGTCACCAAAATTACCTTAATTCGCTGAAGAGTTCTGAAATGCCGTCACCGAGTGCCGGTGCAAAGACCTAATTATAATTAAATTATTTTTCTGTACTGAATGCAGCCCATTATTTTGTCGCTGTTAGATCGCATGGGGGAGAGAAGCTGTGTCATGAATTGCCACTTGATTATTCTTGAAATGGAAAACGTGTTAATAAAGGAAAACCATCTAGAATTAGCCAGGACTAATTGTTAATAAAGGGAGGGATATAAGCCCAGGTCTAACGCCGCCGCTGATCTCTTGCACTTACTGAACTCTGAGAAGTACTCTTAAGGGCTGTGGATACATCCAAAATGAGAAAATAACTCAAATATGAGATATTAAATGTAAAGCAAGGGTGGACTAAGTCAGATATAAGCACCATTAAGACTCATTTAGTGTCATTTTGTGAATCAGTGGTAGAACTTGCGCAAATCCCTTCGGAACGTCAATATAAGGAAAGCTGCTGGCCCAGACGGCATCCCGGGTGGTGTACTACGTGCATGTGCATCACAGTTGGCTGGAGTATTTACGGACATTTTTAACCTTTCCCTTTTTGTAGGTGTAGTGCCATCTTGTTTTAAAATGTCCACCATTATTCCAGTTCCAAAAAAGAGCAGGATCACTTGCTTGAATGATTGCGCCCTGTTGCTCTCACTCCCATCATAAGCAAATGCTTTGAACGGCATGTCAGGGACCTCATCTGCAGCATCTTATCACCCATCCTCAACCCTTTTCAATTCGCCTACCGCCAAAACAGATCCACCGATGATGCAATTACCACTGCACTTCACACTGCTCTCACTCACCTGGACTCCAAGAACACTTACGTTAGAATGGTCTTTGTCGATTATAGTTCAGCATTCAACACCATAATTCCCTCAAGGCTCATCAAAAAACTCACGGACCTCCACCTTCTCCCCTCACAGTGCCGTCGGATTTACAACTTTCAGTCAGATAGCCAACAGGTGGTCAGGATGGGCTCTGCCGTCTCCGGTCCTCTGACCCTCAGCACTGGGGCCCCCCAGGGCTGTGTTCTAAGCCCCCTCCTTTACTCACTGTACACACATGATTGCGCAGCCACACACAAGTCCAACTTAGTGGTTAAATTCGCAGATGACACCACCATCATAGGTTCAGATGACGATGAGTCTGCCTACAGAGACGAGGTTAACTTACTGGCGCAGTGGTGCCAGTTAAACAACCGCAGTCTCAACGCGAATAAAACCAAAGAGCTGATCATTGATTACAGGAGGAAAAGGAAACATGCTGGCTTAGATATCGACTGGGCTGAAATAGAGAAGGTCAGCAGCCTCACATTTCTCGGGGTGCAGATCTCTGAGGATCTCACCGGGACCGTGCACACAGACCAGGCGGTGAAAAAGGCACAACGACGCCTGTTCTTCCTCAGGCAGCTGAAGAAGTTCGGTCTGAGTCCTCGCATCCTTCTTGCTTTCTACACGGTCGCCATAGAAAGCGTACTGTCAGGCTGCATCACCGCCTGGTATGAAAACTGCACGGCCCTCAACCGCAAGGCGCTACATAGGGTAGTGCGGACAGCCCAAAAAATCATCGGAGGCGAGCTTCCCTCCCTCCAGGACATCTCTGGCATCCTTTCATGCACTTTAATGCACTTTTAACTGGACTGATAGTTTTTATGAATTATGTATTTACTGTATTTCCTGTCGATTTTATGATTGTATGATTGTGTTGCATTGCCAGGGAGCCTGCTTCTTAAGTTTTTCACTCCTCTTTGCAACTGCATGATGGATGTGACAATAAATTCTTGAATCTTGAAATCTTGAATCTTGTCTCGGATGAATGAGTTTGAATTCATTAAGACCGGTGAGGCAACAATCAGGTCTGTAAAAGAAAAGGCCCCTGACATCTGCTGTGACCCCTGATCTTTAATTGAGACATTAGCCATCTTGCTATGCTGCATTTCTTCCTTGAAATTGTGCTAACTCGATTAACTTTCACCACGTCATAGCTGCTTACTGTTTGAAACTGTTTCTAATTCTAATTTCAGTCATTTTCATAATTAACAGAAGGTTCACTCCGAGAGCACTCCACAGTTAACAGGTGCTGCTTGTTCTCCCCATTTAGGTAAAACGTTGTTTTACCTAATCTGTGGAGTGCTCTCAGAGTGAACCTTCTGTTAATTATGAAAATGCCTGAGAACAAGTCAGGACTAATAGTTGTTTTAAATGGAAGTTTTGTGCAACCCAACTCTCTGTTCTTGTTCCGCAACTGTACTGAATTTAGCCCATGATTTAATCGCTGTTAGATCGTATATGGAGAGAAACCGTGTCTTCGGTTGCCAATTACGATAATTGGAAAACGCGTCAATAAAGTAAAATGATTGAGAACTACTAATTGCAGTCAAAAAGGGACGTGTCTTAGCACCCCCACTGGCTACGCTACTGGTATGTGTACATAACAGCAAGCTACTGTAGGCCTGTAATGATTAAAAAAAAACAAAAAAACAACAACCTTGTTACAGGTATTGGATGTGGTCGTTAATAAGCCATTCAAGAACAATCTGTGGAAGACCTACGCAGCATGGCTCCTGGCTGGTATCCATGTCCTGACACCTTCTGGAAAAATTCAGAAACCTTCTATCCGTCTTCTCTGCGGATGGATCCTGCAAGCTTGGGCAGACATGTCCTCTGAGAGCATCATCAACGGGTTCAAGAAATGTTGCATCTCAAATCTGATGGATGGAAGCGAGGATGATTTGATGTGGGAGGAGCCGGCGGCAGCGGCAGAGAGCGACAACGAGAGTGGGAGTGAGGAGGAGGAACCCAGTGATGCGGAGGATGCAGCTGAATGAATGTGGAAAAAACTGTTCGTGGTGTTTTTTGGATGTTAATGCTCTTACATTTTGCAGACTGTTCTGACACTGTTTGTCAAGCAAATGTGCGCCGTTTATTGCACAAGTTAGGCCAGTAGGCCTATGCCCGTTTTATTGCACTGTTTTCATGGCATAGAACTGTGAAGTGCGTTCTGCACTTTGCCTATTTGCGGGGGTATAGACGATTTCATGATTTTTTCCCCCATGATAAACACCAAAGATGTTGAAATGTACAAGGAAAACAATGAAATTTTTTTAATGCAAATGAGATTTTGTTCAAATAAAAAGTATTTTTCCAAATAAGGGTCTTGAAAAAGAGGGGTCGTCTTATATTCAGGGTCGTCTTATATTCGGGTCAATACGGTACATATGCACATAGCACTCTCAACCATATACACCTATACAAGAGATACCCTAACCTAAGGTTAACCTAACCTAAGCCCTACTCCTAACAAGGTCCAAGTGGTCACGTCACCAACAGTCCAAGAAAAATTAAGCTACAATGTAAGAAAGAGAGATTACCATATCAGAATCCTGACAGAGTATTTCAGCAACAGATGTCTCCTTAGTCTATTTTTTAAAACAAGTATAGATGGGGACATTTGCAAGTCTTTATCAAGATTGCTCCATACCTGTGGACTTTACGAACAACACTGAGGCTGGTACATTTGAGTTTCCGGTTCTTTCCCTTAATAAAATGCTTCTTCCTAGTCTGATATGAATGCAGAGGTATAACTAAAATCAAATCAAATTTTTTTCTAAAGCACATTTAAAACAACTCACGTTGACCAAAGTGCTGTACAGAGCAAAGCAAATAGCTAAAATCAGAAGTACAATTAAGAAAACAGCAACATAGACAGCAGGTAACACAGCACATAAACACACACACACACACACATACACACACACACACACACATATAATAATAATAATAATTAGCCACAACCAGAGGATTCAAATGCTTGAGAAAGCAAGTATGTTTTGAGCCTGGACTTAAATATGTCTATGGAAGGGGAAGATCTTATATGGAGGGGAATATTATTACACAATCTGTGGGCTGTAACAGCAAATGCGCGGTCACCCTGGAGCTTGAGTTTAGATCGTGGAACAACCAGTAACCCCAATGTAACTCCCTCTCGAGTCGAAATCACGAACCAAGTCGTTCCCTTTTTACTGGCTTTAATCACACAACTTGAATGATATTGCCGTGAGAACTGTGCGACACACAGAGAGAAAATACACGAAAACAAATCATTTTCACACAGAGACTGAAGACACAACATAACTGCATCGCTACATGACCTAACAGAAACTCATTACGCCAGATCTGCCAAGTCAAACAACACAAACAAATTACCTCATTGGCCGCCTTTACTCCAGAGGAAATTAGTTCAACTTCGATTCTTCGATGCACTATGCACTTTAGATATTAACCCTTTAACATTGTCGGTCTTAAGCAAAGGTATCAACGAGGTGTCTCATGCGCTTAGCGTGTTAACAAAACTGGGGTAACTCTTAATAGTAACACCTGTCAACTCGCGGCAGCAAGCTTTAGTTCCCACCTCAATTACGATTTGACCCCATATCAAACAAATGAAATACTTGAAATATGTTACACATTGCTTTTAATTATTAAACTATTTTTACGAGAAATATTTTTTTTTTTTATTAATGAGCTCAATATTTTAACTGAATATTTATTAATCTATTATTTATTTATTCTGACTTAATGGCAGCTACACTCCCACCAAATCACTTGTGATTTCACTCTAACATATATATTGGCACTAGATGATCAGAAACATTGCAAGAAAATGTGGTTGCATTACTCGGCTTCAATCAAGGTGACCGTCTTATGGATGGGTCTCTCCAAGAAGTTTGGCTTTCCAATGCGTCTTCCTTGTTTATCCAATGTTGAGTCACTGATCAGCAGTTGCAGTTTCCTTTATGCATCCATCTTCTGCAGGGAAGACCTTTGTGACCTTTGCCAATTTCCACTCGGTTCTTGGGGCAGTGTCGCCTTGCACAATCACTATATCATTGACCTTAGCGTTTCCTGCGTTTTTTAGATTTGCCATTTTTGACGCTGTTGCAAGCTCAACAGATATTCTTTTGCGCCATCTGGACCAAAAACTCGTTGGCTAAGTATTGGACCTTGCGCCACCTCTTACGAAGGTAGAGGTCTTCCTTTCAAACTTTCCAGGCGGTGGAAGAATGATGGACCATTTCATCGTCAGGATGTGGTTGGGTGAAAGAGGTTGTGGTCCCATAGGATCGTTCAGTAAGTGAGCTGTTAACGGTCGACTGTTAATGATCGCCATTACTTCATAGAAGTATGTCCTCAATGATGAACTATCGAGTCTATTGGAGGACCGATCCAGAATAGACATCAGCACACTTCTTACTGTCCGAATCTGCCTTTCCCAGGCTCCGCCCATATGGCTTATGGACGGCGGATTCATGACAAACTCACAGCCCAGTACCTTTTAGGCGTTCTTGATCCATCTCCTTCAAGGCCTTTATGAACTTCGCGCCTGGCACCAACAAAATTGGTGCCTTGATCACAGCGGAGTTGTCGAACATTGCCACGTATGGCTATGAAGGCACGGAGAGCAATGATGAAAAAGTCTGTGGTCATCTCTTGAGAAGTTCGATGTGCACTGCACGAGAGCATAAGCACGTAAACAGCAAGCCGTAGCGCTTTGACTCTTTCCTTCCATCTTTAACATAGAATGGTCGAAGCAGTCCATTCCGCAATACGAAAAATGGAGGAGTTTCTTCCATGCGGTCGTAGCGGCAAGTCTGCCATTTGCTGATGCTCTGTAGACCTTCTAAACCTTCTGCACTTTACACACTTGTAAATGTGAGATGAGACGGCATGACTGCATCCGATTATCCAAAATCCACTGGCTCGTAGCTCATTGACTGTTATGCCGCGTCCTTGATGTTGCACTTGGTGATGATAATGCTGTATGAGCAGTCCTGTTCGTGACCCTTGGCAGGTAAAACAGCTGGATGTTTAATGTGATGGTGTAAATCAGCATGCCTCAGTCGACCTCCCACCCTGAGGATTCCCTGTTCGTCAAGGAAAGGGTTCAGTCTCGTAGCTTACTGGTCTTGGCGTGTTTAGTGAGCTCCTTCCCAAGTTGTAAACTTTGGATTTCTTCAAAAAGCTTCCCTCTGAACAAGACCAATGATGGTAACCGCATCGCTTCTCTCAAGAAGACTTGTAGCTTCATTAGTTCTTGGTATTGAACGTTTCAGCTCCTTAGCAAGTCGCATGAGTCGAGCAATGGCCTTGACCAATCTTGTCCAACAGGAGAATTTAAGGAAGCGATCCTGCAGTGGAACTTCTGTAACTGAAGCCTTGTGTACGAAGATCTTACGTATTTCAGGGTCTTCTGCAGCTACATTATCCGCCTCAAAGTTTCCACAGGAAGTTCCTCACGCCAGAGGAAATCAGGACCAGAAAACCAGTTGGAGGCAATGAGCTCCTTTGCCCGTAGACCTCTTGACGCATGATCGGGCGGGGTTGTCTGCAGAGCTTACATGTCTCCACTGATCTGGTCTGGTGCTATCTTTAATCCGCTGGATGCGATTTGCCACAAACACGTGGAATCTTCTTGCATCGTTGTTCACGTATCCTAGGACGACCTTTTGAGTCTGTCCAAAAGACTTCTTGAGCATCTATTTCCAGTTCCTTTCTAAGCATGTCACTTATGCGTATGGCTACGACTGCTGCAGATAGCTCGAGTCTTGGCACCGTTAGACCTTAGTGGGGGCTACTCTGGCTTTGCCCATCACTAAGGAACAGTGAATTTGTCCTGTTTGGCTAATTACCCTCAGGTAAGTACATTCTCCACCCCAAAACGCCGATCGGAGAAATAATGGAGTTCGTACCTTTGGGCTTCCTTGAACTCTGATGGGAGATAACATCGCTGAATCTTGACGTCTGCCAGGCTCTCTTCAGGTCAAAGAGCCAGGACTCCCACCGTGGTCTTAGATCATCTGGCAGTGGATCATCCCATCTGACCTTATCGCGCACATTTGCTGGAAGTATTTGCTTCCCAATCAGAACAAAGGGAGCGACAAAAGCCCAAGGGGTCAAAGATGGATGCCACTGTCGACAACACTCCTCTTCTTGAAAGTGGGCATTCGTCCACCACCACTCTGAAGCTGAAGTGGTCCGATGTGATGCACCATTTAACACCTAGGGCTCTCTCCATCTGGGGTTCGCCCAAAGCCAGGTCTTGACTTCTTGACGCATCTGCACACTCTTCTTTCGGAATGGATGCAAGCACCTCCTGGCAATTAGAGACAAACTTATGGATGCGCAACCTTCCAGAGCTGCAGAGCTGTCTGGCTTCACTGACCAGCTGTATGGCTTCTTCAGGCGTCGAGACACTTATCAAACCATCATCGACGTAAAAATTTCTTTCGATGAAGTGGATTGTTGCTTCACTGAATCTACCTCGTCCTTGTGCAGCGACATGTTTGAGGCCATAGTTCGCACAGCCAGGTGACGAGGCTGCACCAAACAGGTGCACTTTCATTCGATAAACTGATGGCTCTGACTCAATGTCCCCATTGTCCCACCACAGGAACCTTAGGTAGTCCTGATCTTCTGCTCTGACCCGAAACTGATGGAACATGCGCTCAATATCACACATCACAGCTACTGGGCCCTTCCTGAATCGGCAGAGGACGCCTATTAAGGTATTTGTCAACTCTGGTCCAGTGAGTAAATGGTCATTAAGTGATACTCCTTCGAACTTGGCTGAACAATCGAACACCATGCGGATCTTTCCTGGTTTCTGATGGTGGTAGACTCCGTGGTGTGGAATGTACCAGCAGGAGTGCCGTTGGACCTCACCTTCCGGGACCTTCTCAGCATCTCCACAGGTTATGATGTCATTCATAAACCCAACGTAGTCTTTTGTGGTATCGCTTGTCTTTCTCAAATCTTCTTTTTCAGACACTGGAGTCGATGATCTGCGACTTCAAGTTGTTAGGCAGACATGGTTTGCCTTCTTTAAATGGCAATGGCATTTCACGCTGGCCATTTGCTTGTGTCTTTATGCCCTCCTCCATTATCGAAATGAAACGAAGGTCATCTTGAGAGAAATGAATGTCTCCCACATTTCTCTCATGAAAATCTGATTCAAGTACTTTCAGCACATCTGTAGGAACAATGACTTCCTTTGACTTGGGTTCTGCATATGTACTGTACTTGACTCTCGTTAGAGTTGTAAACTTGGTGTGACTTGTCTCACTACAATTCTGTGGTTGCTTCCAATGGCATCGCCATAATCAACACAGGGGTTGACGAGCCAACTATGCTCCAGCCAAGATCGGTCCTTACTGCGTAATGGCTCGTCATCCTGCCTAATACAATTTCTCTTGGCAACAGGGCTTGAGAACAGTTGTACCTATGAGCAAACCGACGCCGCAGTCTATTAGAGGAGCGATTTCTTCTGCAAGGTGCTCTAGGTGAGACCATGCTCTTGCAGTTTTGGCTGTGGGAATGTGGCTTAGACTAGCAGGAATAAATTCTCGTGAATAAGTCACGGAAGAAGGATTTTCTTGGAGGAATAAAAGCCTCTGACCTGCAATCCAACTAACTTGTGACTTGGGATTACAGTTTGCTTGGATGCAAGGGTGGAAAGCTTTAATTGCACAGGCTCCATCTGTGTATCAAGAGTCTCTGCCCTTTCTTGTAGGATGAAGGTGCTATTGCTCTGACTGTCTAGAAGAGCGTATACAAGAACTTCAGTTTCTGGGTTACTTGTCGTTGACAGCTAAACTGGCACTATTGTGGATGCATAAGTGCTATTCCCATTGTGCATCACTTGATTAGATGTAGCTGTGCTTGTTATTTCTCTAGTTTTAGACTCTGTTTCACTATGTTTAGGCTCTTTTGACCTTTCTTTTTCCTTTGAGGTTTCTCTACTCTCCCTTTGTCCATCAACTTGGACCCTTTCACCCGCCTTGGCACGGTCTTCATGTAAACACGTGGGATGTCTGCCCTTGCACACGTTGCAAACACTTCTCCTTTCGCAGCTCTTTGAGTGGTGTCTGGCCTTAAACATGCAAAAAAACACAATTTCTTTGTTTGCACGTGCTTAACTCGCTCTTTGACAGGTTTCTCCATTAACTTCCGACATGTCTGAATGCCATGATTTGCCTTCTCACAAAACATGCACCCCTTAACATTGCTCTTTGTCCTTCAATATCTGGTTTCTCTTCAGATGCACTTGCTAGCACCTTTGCACCAACATTTCGGACCTTAGATGGCTTTGTTCTTTCAACATCACCACTTTTCAGAGCATGAAGTGAAGTCATCGGATTGCAAGCAATTTTGGCTTCTCTAGACACAAACTCAACAAAGTTGCTGAAACTTGGAAAGGTTTGTGTGTCTTCTTCGAATTCCATGACCTTTCTGTTCCACTTGGCAGTGAGCCAGTCAGGAAGCTTACTGAGCATTTTTGATTTTCACTGCAGTCGTTCAGGACTTCAAGACTCTTAATATGGCTCATTGCTGCTTGACACCCTCGAAGGAAGTCTGCAAATTCTCTCAATTCAACACTGTCCTTGGGTCCTATCCTTGTCCACTTAATTTAGCTTGTCGCGGAAAGCTTTAGCGACCACAAAGGAGTTGCCATATCGTTTCTTCCAATATTTCCCATGCTGAATCATAGGCTTTCTCTGTGCCCACCAGGAAATAACTTTCAATTGCTTTCCTTGCAGGTCCTGTGACATACTTGCGGAGGAAGTAAATCTTTTTCATTTACAGGAATGTTCTTCCGCCTATCAGGGTTTGGAATGACATTTTCCAGTCCTTGTATCTTATTGGGTCTCCGCTAAAGACAGGTGGCTCTGGCACTGGAAGACGGCTTGCATTTATGGACTCTGCAATCGCTTCGGCAAGCATAATTGTGCTATTGTCATGAGAAGTGGGCCAATTGTGTTGAGAAGTAGGGCGAGCAACTTCATGGCTTGTAGTGGGGAATTCTCTGGCGGGCTGTGAATAAATGTTGTGCTTTGGAAGGGTGTTAGGTTTAGGTGAAGGCCCTGATAGGTTATGGTTATGAAGGAGATCTGATATCTCTTCATCTGAGCCTGCGTCTTGTTCATAGACTAGCAGTCTTGCCTTTGCGGCATTCATTCTTTTAGTTGCTTCCAACCGTTCTAACTGTCTGCACTTCTCTTCTAACAACTTCTGTCTTTCAGCATTTTCTGCTTCTTGTTGTGCTAGCTTCCTCCTGTTCTCAGCCTCAAGCCTTTCAAGCTCCTTTTCTTCCTGTTCCATTTCTGCTAGAACCTTCAAGGTGGCTTTAGTTGCGGCTAACTCTGCTTCTGCTTCCTGTTTCCTTGTGGAGGACAGGCTTGAGCGTCTTGAAACAGATCCGGAGCCTGAGCGGCTCAAAATGGACACTTGGTCTTTTTACAAGAGAACACTGAGCCAGTGTTACCCCATAGTGCTTGTACTGTGGGTAAATACTGATCTCTGTCTTCATGCAGTAGCACATGTAGCCGTTCTGTGATCTGCCTTGATACAGCATCGCAGGTGTCCACCTGACGGCGGGTGTCTCCATCTGGGACACCGTGTTGACGAACATCCTCATAGCGTTCCTTTACTTCCAAATCAGCTGTGTGAATTTTATTCTGGAGCTCTTGTAGAACATCGCTTGAGTGGGGTGAGGAGAGTCCCTTTTCTAGCCTCTTTTTTAGCAAGAACTTTCCATCTCTCATAGGTTTTGTCAAAATTACGTTGAAGTCTCTTTAATTTTTCATTATGGAGTTCCTGACCCTTTTCAGTAAGTTTTCTGTTTCTCTTGTCTTTAGCCGGCTGGTTTCTATATTCACTTCAACTTCTTGCAGGGCTTGCTTCTAATGGTTCATCGTATACAGACGCCTCTTCATTTCCAGGTGTAACATTTGGGTCTTGAAGTTTAATTGCAATGTCCTTTTCAGCCATTTTTAGTATATTAATTTAAATGAAACTCTAGGATTAAGAAATCTGGGTAGTTTTAAATACCATTAATTAGCTTGATTTGTTTGTAAATTAAAGTGAATTTCACCTTTGGATAAATTGTTTTGAATCAATTCAACTTGTTATCCTATACGTTCAAAGGCTATCCAGTAGGATCAAAATGTCTTAATATCAATCATGCTATGTCGTTAATAATGCTATAGTACTGAAAATTATAGACAAGTGGTAAATGAAGTAATAATGTTGAAGTCAGATCACACTAACTTAAATGTCAAGTGATAGCCTGAATGCCCTGTACAGCAGGAAAGAGTTACTTCAGTTTAATACTAAATGAGAGCACCTTCTTAAAACTTAGAATCACTGAAAATAGGCAAATGCCAATGTACACCTTTAAACTAAATATTTCTCAGAATGACTTAATGACACTCAACAAATAACCTATATACATTCAAATATCAAATGCAACACATACGTAGAATAATCAGAAAGGGTGTCATATTAAACCTTATTTACACTTCAAAACTTAGCAAGCATTCCTTAATGAAATATGCATGTCCTTAAACTTATACTTATGCTGCGTGCAGTCAGTCCAACTTAATGCTGAAACTCAGAATTCTTTAAGCAGTTGTTAAGGCTACTCCACGTCTTCACATTTAACTTTGCTTAAACGTGCTTCTCGTTGGCATAACTAAATAACGCTCCTAGGTTACCGGCAGGATGTATAGGCTACTGTCCTTTGACGAGTAGCTCTCCCGGAACCTAGAACATATCCACAACTCCGGCGACAGCGGATGGGCGCTAAGGCTGGCTGCGTTGTTTATACTGGTCGCGCTCTCCCCTTCGTCGCGCTGGCGTTGAGTTCTCACTGTAACTCCCTCTCGAGTCGAAATCACTAACCAAGTCGTTCCCCTTTTACTGGCTTTAATCACACAACTTGAATGATATTGCCGTGAGAACTGTGCGACACACAGAGAGAAAATACACGAAAACAAATCATTTTCACACAGAGACTGAAGACACAACATAACTGCATCGCTACATGACCTAACAGAAACTCATTACGCCAGATCTGCCAAGTCAAACAACACAAACAAATTACCTCATTGGCCGCCTTTACTCCAGAGGAAATTAGTTCAACTTCGATTCTTCGATGCACTATGCACTTTAGATATTAACCCTTTAACATTGTCGGTCTTAAGCAAAGGTATCAACGAGGTGTCTGCGCGCTAGCGTGTTAACAAAACTGGGGTAACTCTTAATAGTAACACCTGTCAACTCGCGGCAGCAAGCTTTAGTTCCCACCTCAATTACGATTTGACCCCATATCAAACAAATGAAATACTTGAAATATGTTACACATTGCTTTTAATTATTAAACTATTTTTACGAGAAATATTTTTATTAATGAGCTCAATATTTTAACTGAATATTTATTAATCTATTATTTATTTATTCTGACTTGATGGCAGCTACACCCAAGTTAGCCAACCTAAGTGACCTAGATGTTGAATAAGGGGTTAAGAGATCAGCGATATAGGTGGGGGCCAGCCCATTTAGGGCTTTATAAACAAATTGGCGCATTTTAAAATTTATTCTAAAACGAACCGGCAGCCAGTAGAGAGAAGCCTAACAAGAGTAATATGATCCCTCTTCCTAGTTCCTGTTAAGAGCCTGGCTGCAGAGTTCTGGACCAGTTGGAGGCAAAATAGGGATGTCTTACAAATCCCAGTGAACAAAGAATTGCAATAGTCCAGCCGAGAGGATATGAAGGTGTGTCTGACTTTTTCAAGATTTTTGAAGGAGAGTAATGGTTTGATTTTGGAAAAATCTCCCCCAGAGAACACGACAGCTATTGTCCTTCCAGGTAAGCTACTCAGTGACTTTCTCCTACTCTCTAAAAAATGAAACAGTTCAACACAACTCTTGAGCACCATGGAAAAACCTAGTAAGGCTAATTTTTGGCGAAACTGAGTTAGAACCATTTTTGAACTTAGAAGGCTTTGCCTCATCACATATAGTAAAAATAATGACTGGTTCCCTGTATTTTGCCTTGGCAAAACCTAGCAAGTCATGATCAGTATTTCATTGTTTGTAATGCCAAAACCTGGCAAGTTGAATTTGTCAATTATGTAGCAGCATATGAAACACATTATCAGTCAGGTCTGCCCTCATGCAAGGCACAGGTCATGCAGGACAATCATGATCTGAATTCGTGACTCACATAATTCATGTGGTAATAACGACTAAATAATGGCTTCAAGAGGAAAGTAGATGGTGGAGTTAGCACTGGAATAACTGTCAAATACCACTGTAATGACATAATTGCAAGGTTTTTATCCATCGTTTTGATTACTGTTATTATCCCCCGCCGCGCCTTTAGCGCAAAGCGGGGGATATAGTATTAGGCTCCGTCCGTCCGTCCGTCCGTACGTACGTACGAATTGGAATATCTTAAGAACCGTTGACTGGATTCTTTTCATATTTCACATCTAGGTTGATTACAGTAAGAGAAAGGTGCCAGTCATGTTTGGTGACCTTGACCTTCATTTCAAGGTCACAAGGTGACTATAACGTGTTTTTTTGACATTTTACCCTTGTCAGCGAGATATCTCAAGAAAGGTTCACTGGACTTTCTTCATATTTGACACCAAGCTTCATCTGTAAAAGGCACAGAGCCCAGTTGATTTTGGTGACCTTTGCATAATTTTCAAGGTCACAGCAAGACATTGAATATTTCAGTATGTTTACCTGCATGTTAACCTTGTCAGCAAGATATCTCAAAAACTTTTTACAGGATAGTCTTCATATTTGACATCAAGCTTCGTCTAGTAAAGGCACAGGGCCCAGTCAATTTTGGTGACCTTGACATTATTTTCAAGGTCACAACGACAAATTGAATATTTCAGCAAGTTTACCTGCAAGTTAAACTTGTCAGCGAGATATCTCAAGATCAGTTCACTGGACTTTCTTCATTATCGACACCAAGCTCCATCTAGGGAAGGCGCAGGGCCCAGTCGATTTTGGTGACCTTGGCATAATTTGCAAGGTCACAGCAACACATTGAATATTTCACAAGGTGACTTTAACATTTTTTTGACATTTTACCCTTGTCAGCGAGTTATCTCATGAAAGGATCACTAGATTTTCTTCATATTTGACACCAAGCTTCATCTGAATTCTGTTAAATGTTTATTGATAAGCAGTTTCTTTAATACTGTTTTTACTATTCATACACTGTGACATTCATGTCAAGGTCACAGTAAGTCTTGAAAATATTTTTGCGTTTCTACAACCACAGTGCAAAATATCAACGGATGTTGACTGGATCATGTTTCTGTTGACATTTAGTTTCATCTTAACCTGTCACGATCACTTCATACCTCTTTATTTTTGAATTAATAATTTGCAGCGGGGGATGATGTTACCTTAGTGACAAAACTTGTTTTACATTTTTTGGATGGAAAAATCTGTCAAGTCATATTGCCATGGATACTGTCACTTACTAGATTGTTCCATAATACTCACGAATTGTTCAAGATGACAAGACTTCGAAATAAATTCTTCAAATTTTGACCGGCTTCACAATAATTTGAAGTTACTTAACTCAGTTATGTGGAATGGTTTCACTTTTGTTTGCGCAGTCAAGAAAAACAAATGAAAATGGGATTATTAAATGTCAGCTTTGCCATTTACATGCTCAAAACAAATAAAAACCCTTTGAGATGCAAAAGAAAACCACAATTTTTTTTTCTTTCCATCCATCCATTCTCAATACCGCTTCTTTCTCCCTAGGGTCGCAGGGGAACTGGAGCCTATCCCAGCTGACTCTGAGCGAAAAGCAGGAACCCACCCTGGACAGCTCGTCGCACACACACCATTACTTAAATTGCCTATGGGCAATTTAGCATCTCCAATTAGCCTGATATGCAGGTCTTTGGGAGGAAACCGGAGTACCCAGAGGAAACCCACACAAACAACGCCATCTCCAAACAGAAAGGCCCCAAGTCAGATTCGAACCCACAACCTTCTCGGTGTGAGGCAGCAGTGCTAACCACTGTGCCATTAATTAATAAAAAGATACATGCTGTCATGTCCCAGATGATGAAACTCTTGTTTGGTTCATGTGGCTTTCTCCACTGCTAGTAAATCTCCAAAATATACTCATTAAAGGAGAAGACAGCACCTGCAAACAGCGGAAGCTAGAAGTCTTGATGTGTCTAAATGCATAGTTTTATCATTTTAAATTGCATAATGATCCAGTGCGACGCATTTTAAAACCAGCGAAGTCTTCAAATCGGGCGGCCAATATCAGGGGGCAGACATTTTTACTTGGGGAATCTAAGGCTGCATTTGGAATGCACACTTGTCCACTCTCACTCACTCTCTTTATATTGTTTTCAATGTAGAACATTCACTACACAGTGCCATAGTGCGTTCAGAGGGCCTTCAATAAACTCACCCTTTACGGCTTGGCTGCCCGCAAGCTGTTTTCATTTAAGCTGACCTGATTAACAATCAAAAAATTAATCGAATGAGCGACTAAGACCAATACAAGAAATGGTAATGAAAAGGTAAATTCCCATTGCCTACATTTATATAATTGATAAGGCATTGTAAATCCAAAACTTTCGCTGACCTTGCAGCATTTCTTTTCGCTGTCCTTAGGATTGTCACACAGCTGTGCAATTTGCCTTACCGCCCTTTTCAGCCGTGACAACATTCAGAATAAAGAACCAGTTCTCGCGAGCCTCGCAAAACAAATTTCGCCAAATCTGTGTTGTTAACGAAAGCAGCACAAGCGCTGAAATTATAAAGACATATTGATATTTTACGTTGTCATTTATGCACAAAAGATGCCTCATAAGTTTGTGGTACAATGCATAACAATGCTATCAAAAGTAAATTAGACTGTCGTCAGTTTTTACCAATTAGTCTGAGCAACTGTGGCTAATCGGGAGATGTAAACTGCGAGAGGTTTAGGTTATTAAGCATTTAAAGGTGAGGTTTCCGAAGCTCAAATTCAAAATCAGGAGAGTCCCCATGTAAAAATGTCTGCCCCCTGATATTGAAGCCAATTTGAAGACTCGCTGGTTTAAAACTGCGTTGCACTGGATTATTATCAAATTAAAATATGCGGTTTAGACTCTTCGGGAATTCTACTTTCCGCTGAAATATATTTTGCCTAAGTGCGGTTTCCTCCTTTAATGAGCTTTTCCACTTAGCCTTTTCCATTCACAGTGCGTGCAACCTCTTACTTCCTGAAGGCAAACTAGTCCCTGTCCATCAAAGGCACATCAGTTGTCAATCTTATTAATGGGCTCCGACAGAGAAATGTCAGCACCAGACAACCAAGAAATAAACTTGCTGAGGAGTAGCACGGACACTGCAGCTCAAGCTGACAGCTGGCGAGAAACTAACTTCGGCTTTTTCATGCGGCTGGGAAGAGTTTGTTTTTAGGAATCCCTGAATTTAGATTGGCTCCGGGTGGCAGATGGTGTATGACCTCCCGGCGTTTGGTGCATCGGCGTTAAAGCAGAAATCAACCACTGCGCAATGAAAAGCAGCCGAAAAGGTGAAAGTCGGGGCAAGAAAATGGCCTGGAGTACAAAAGCAGAGCCTATCGGGTCAAAAAATGACTAGTAAAAAGAAAGGAGGGCATGTCTCCATGTTCAGAAAAAATAGCTTTCAACTGCAAGGCTTTCTCTGAGGCTTTTCTGCTGCCATGGAAACCAGAGTGATCACAGATTACCTCAGACTAGCGTGAGATCAACTCGCTGCTGCCAATACTGATCTATTACGTTTACATAAAGGATCTGTTATGGTGTTGTAACCAAATTAGTTAGATTTCTCTTACAAAAAAAGTTATTTCAGGATCATGCCTTAGCTCAGCCTCTCCGATAAAAAAAGGAATTGCTTCATACCGTATTTCTATGAAAATAAACCCAATGGTATTTTTTGACACATTTACAACATAATGGGTGGAGCATAATTAGATTTTTTTTCTTTTTTCTTTTTTTTTGATCGTATTTGGCCTGTTGAAAACTGTCCGTCCAGGAACGAGTTAATTTGTTCTACCCAATATATTGGGCAATAGAGTGTAAGATGCCCCTGTCATTACTTTGACATGACTTCTCACATTACTTACGTGACTTGAGTTCCCCAAGTTAAATCACATCATGATATCCACTTGTATACGATGACACATCATGCAAGCAGTGCAAGTCACTAGAGCGGTCGCACTGAGGCCGGAGCATTGGACGGAATCGGCCCACAATGAATGCTTCAGGCATATATTTCCGGGAAAAAAACATAGTTTAGTCACTTCATCCCTGCAATACGTCATCTGCCAACTTAGAATATGATCGGTCAAAATTGCAAAATGATCTTGGGTTTTTTTTTTTTATTATTAATTATCCCGAATCAAACTGTAACAAAATAATATACTGTCCATAAAACAATACATAAACTACAAAAAAATCTATCTTGTTAAATTAATAATTTCTTGTTTTTCGTTGTCAGTTTTTTTTCTTTTGCTTTCGGCTGGCATAGTTCCACCGACAATTAGATGTTCATTTTAGATGATCTTACACCTTTATGGCTTAAAACTACATTCAGCCAAAATAGCCTGCAGGCTGGCTTTCATGAGCTACCGCAGGGGAATCAAGAGTTTATGCCTGAAGTATAAATGCTACAAACTCTCAGCGACCACAAAAACCCGCAGTTCGTCTAAATGAGTTATTTATGCTGTCTAACTGCCTTGTACCTTAATACATTTTTAAAACATGCCTGTGTTGGTTCGCCAGCGGCTGGGGTTGAGTGGAGGTCATCTTTTTGCGCTACGCTTCTAAAAATGGAGTCATTTGAATGCATTGATTGTACTCAAAGCCTGCAAGCACCTGGCTCCAAGTGCCTTTAGCTGTGGCCCCTGTAAATCGATAAAGGCTCCCTCACTGTCCCCTGGCATTGTTGCAGTCTCCTCTCGACATGCTAATCCATCACTCTTGACACACCTGTAATGTCTGTTACATCAGATCAGTGCTCCACTGGTTTCCCAATCCTCTTGGGCTCAGGCTCTTCTCATTCACACGGGTCTACCTCTCAGGACTCAGCATTAAAAATGCAGCCCAAGCAGTCACCCTTCGGCAAAGACCCCACTACGCTCCAGCGATGGAGGCAGGAGGGGGAAAGAGGCGGAATTAAACCCTCAGGGTTCACGGTCCTGAGAATTCTCCTGGGTTCTTGGCTGGAATAACCTCGCGGCGGATTTCTGGAAAGTGTTTGCTCGCTATTCCCTGCAGACCTGTCCTTTCGCCACGGAGAGAAGCGCATGTGCAGTCAGCGTAACAGCTTGCGCCCCGCTTCTGGAACAATCCGTCTGGTTCCCGCTGGGGAAAGCAGTGATGGATGAAGCCGTACTGACCTCACAGGACCGTACTGACCTCACTTAACTCAAGGATTCTAATGTTAATATTACAATCGTGACTGGTAATTGACTGTAAAGGATTTATGGAACAATGATTGAGAATTATAAGGCAGAAAGTATGCTAGAATACATACTCTTCAAAGGGTTAAAAAACAACTGTCAAGGACAGAGACCTGCACGGCCCCATGGCTGCTCAGCTGTTACCAACATGTTTACTAACACCATATGAAGTATTGACTAGATTACCAAACATTCCATTTGCATCCACCAGAACATGTTGTGAAGCAGACATCATTAATTAGCATCAGTGAGTCAGTTACAGAGCTGCAGAAAGCTGTACAGGTATTGATTTCTCATGCACTCTGGACACCAAGAGGAGTGTTTTGGACGACTCTACGTAGTAGCAGGTGGGGAAGCGGTGGTGTGAGGTTGAGTGTTTATGATTTGGGATCAAAA
>JAFJMP010000229.1:0-23762 GCA_029692085.1 Gymnothorax javanicus | reverse complement strand
TGATAATAATACTGATGATAATAAGATGATAAGAATGCAAAAGATGTTTTTGTATTATTCCACAGTACAGACCTAGCCAGAGCCAATCACGGCGCTGGACCTGCCCGCCCGGACACTATTCTAGCAGGCACTAACAACGGCAGATCATACTGTGCCTTCCGTGAGCGTCGACACTTTTGGAAATACAAAAGAAGAACCAAATATCATTTGAGGTGCAGTTTTGTCAGTATCTCTCCCAAAGCTGCTTGTCCGTTTACTTTTGGACTTGCAGAAAAACACTTATTTCTCTTCCAAAAGAATCGGTTGAACATTTCACATTCCATCACAAAGTTTTCTTCTGTGCATAGAAGACATCGTAAAATGTCAATATGCCTTAATAAATTCCGAAGTCATGTAACGTTAGGTCATGAAATGGCTCAGATTTGTGTAAATTAGTTTGCGAGGCTCATTAAGCAAAGAGGTAGAAGAATCTGTTCAATATTCTGAAGAGAGTCGCGACTAAAAGGCGCAGTGAGACATGACACACAGATGAGTGACTGAGTAATAATCAGAACTAGAAAATTTCAGTAGAAATTTTGAATGTGCCTGCTGCTCTACATGTACAGTGTTTGAGGTGCTTGCCAGGGATCTGGAAAGCCGTTGATATGGTGTTCTGGTTGCTCTTTAGGGCGTTGCTAGGCAGTTGCTATGGTGTTCTGGGTGGTTGCTAGGGCATTGCTAGGTGGTTGCTATGGTATTCTTGGTGGTTGCTAGGGCTTTGCGAGGTGGTTGCCATGGTGTTCTGGGTGGTTGCTAGGGCTTTGCTAGGTGGTTGCCATGATGTTCTGGGTGGTTGCTAGGCAGTTGCTATGGTGTTCTGGTTGGTTGCTAGGGGTTCTGGGTGGTTGCTATGGTGTTCTGGGTGGTTGCTAGGCGGTTGCTAGGTGGTTGCTATGCTGTTCCTGATAGTTGCTTGGGCATTGCTTGTCAATGTTTGGGAGTTGCATAAGAGTTTCTACGTGAATATATGAGTTCATGGTGAGAGGGTGAAGATGAGTGAGTTTGAAGGATTTTCTCATTGACTTCCATTATAACGAGGTTTCAGAAGTCCATGTTTTTTGGGAATTGTGGGAAATCCGTGAGTTGGATCGCTTAGAAAAGTTGTAGCACGCTCCTCACAAAGTAGCCCACGTTTTGATGTGTAATGTGTGGGGACCGGTTAAAAACTGTGGGAGGAGTAGCGAACAGTGCGATTACGGAAGAATTTGGAAGAAAAATAATAATAATTAGAAAATTCAGGTAGAAATTTTGAATGTGCCTGCTGCTCTACACGTACAGTGTTCGAGGTGCTTGCCAGGGATCTGGTAAGCTGTTGATATGATGTTCTGGGTGCTCTATAGGGCATTGCTGGGTGGTTGCTATGGAGTTCCAGGTGGTTGCTAGGGCATTGCTAGGTGGTTGCTATGGTGTTCTGGGTGGTGGCTAGGGCGTTGCTAGGCGGTTGTTATGGTGTTCTGGGTGGTTGCTAGGGTGTTGCTAGGTGGTTGCTGTGGTGTTCGGGGTGGTTGCTAGGGTTTTGCTAGGTGGTTGCTATGGTGTTCTGGGTGGTTGCTAGGACGTTGCTAGGTAGTTGCTATGGTGTTCTGGGTGGTTGCTAGGGCGTTTCTAGGCGGTTGCTTTGGTGTTCTGGGTGGTTGCTAGGGCATTGCTAGAGGGTTGCTATGGTGTTCTGGGTGGTTGCTAGGGCTTTGCTAGGTGGTTGCCATGGTGTTTTGGGTGGTTGCTAGGGCGTTCTGGGTGGTTGCTATGGTGTTCTGGGTGTTGCAAGGTCGTTGCTAGGCGATTGCTATGCTGTTCCTAGTGGTTGCTTGGGCGTTGCTTGTCAATGTTTGGGAGTTGGAACAGAGTTTCACGTGACTTTATGAGTTCACGGTGAGAGGGTGAAGATGAGTGAGTTTGAAGGATTTTCTCATTGACTTCCATTATAACGAGGTTTCAGAAGTCCATGTTTTTCGAATTGTGGGAAATCTGTAAGTCGGATCGCTAGAAAAGTCATAGCACACTCCTCACAAGGGAGCTGCATGTTTTCATGTGTAATGTGTGGGGATCAGGTGAAAACTGTGGGAGGAGTAGCGAACCGTGCGATTACGGAAGAATATGGAATAACAATGATAATAATAATAAAGAAGTATGCAGGATTGTAATATGTGTCTGCATTGTTGCAGGCACATAATAATCACTAGAAAATTCCGGTAGAAATTTTGAATGTGCCTGCTGCTCTACACGTACAGTGTTCGAGGTGCTTGCCAGGGATCTGGTAAGCCGTTGATATGGTCATCTGGGTGCTGTATAGGGCTTTGCTGGGCGGTTGCTGTGGAGTTCCAGGTGGTTGCTAGGGCATTGCTAGGCGGTTGCTATGGTGTTCTGGGTGCATGCTCGGGCATTGCTAGGCGGTTGCTATGGTGTTCTGGGTGGTTGCTAGGGCGTTGCTAGGCGGTTGCTATTGTGTTCTGGGTGGTTGCTAGGGCTTTGCGAGGGGGTTGCTATGGTGTTCTGGGTGCTTGCTCGGGCGTTGCTAGGCGGTTGCTATGGTGTTCTGGGTGCTTGCTCGGGCGTTGCTAGGCAGTTGCTATGGTGTTCTGGGTGGTTGCTAGGGCATTCTGGGTGATTGCTATGGTGTTCTGGGTGGTTGCTAGGGTGTTGCTAGGCAGTTTCTATGGTGTTCTGGGTGGTTGCTTGGGCATTCTGGGTGGTTGCTATGGTGTTCTGGGTGGTTGCTAGGGCATTCTGGGTGGTTGCTATGGTGCTCTGGGTGGTTTCTAGGGCGTTTCTAGGCGGTTGCTATGGTGTTCTGGGTGGTTGCTAGGGCATTCTGGGTGGTTCCTATGGTGTTCTGGGTGGTTGCTAGGTCATTGCTAGGCGGTTGCTATGCTGTTCCTAATGGTTGCTTTGGCGTTGCTTGTCAATGTTTGGGAGTTGGAACAGAGTTTCTACGTGAATATATGAGTTCATGGTGAGAGGGTGAAGATGAGAGAGTTTTCTCATTGACTTCCATTATAACGAGGTTTCAGAAGTCCGTGTTTTTCGGGAATTGTGGGAAATCCGTAAGTCGGATCGCTTAGAAAAGTCATAGCACACTCCTCACAAGGGAGCCGCACGTTTTCAAGTGTAATGTGTGGGGATCGGGTGAAAACTGTGGGAGGAGAAGCAACCGTGATTACGCAGAATATGGAATAATAATAATAATAATAATAATAATAACTAGAGAATGTAATTCCAGGGAATTATGAGTGCATGAAAATGCAAACTGTAGTTGCATAAGGTGGAATGTGGGCAGAGGAAACAATTTGGCGGAGTCATAGTTGAAGACAGTTGGAATGGCTGAACAGTTAAATAGTTTTTAGTTTAAAAAGTTTGATTATTTAACAGTGAATTATTTCAATGAGGACTTTTATTTTGAAACAGCTGTGGACAGAGGAAACAGTTGGCTGGAGTCATAGTTGATGACAACGGGCAGTTGGAATGGCTAAATGGTTGAAAAGTTGAGTAGTTTAAATAGTTATATTGTTAAATTATGATTTATTGTAGTGAGGACTTTTATATTGAAACAGTTAAGGATGGAGGAAACAGTTGGCGGGAGTCAAAGTTGATGACAACGGGCAGTTGGAATGGCTGAACGGTTGAAAAGTTGAGTAGTTAAAATAGTTAAATTTAATTGTGATTTATTGTTGTCATCAACTATGACTCCCGCCAAGTGTTTCCTGTGTCCACAACAGTTTCAAAATAAAAGTCCTCACTGCAATAATTTACTATTAAATAATTTAACTATTTAAACTACTGAAATATTTTACTGTTCAGCCATTCCAACTGCCAGTTGTCATCAACTAAGACTCCCGCCAACTGTTTCACCTGTCCACAACTGTTTCAAAATAAAAGTTCTCATTACCATAGATCACATTTAAATAATTTAACTATTTAAACTACTCAACTTTTCAACCGTTCAGCAATTCCAACTGCCCGTTGTAATCAACAATGACTCCTGCCAACTGTTTCCTCTGTTCAAAACTGTTTCAAAATAAAAGTACTCACTGAATTGATTCACTGTTAAATAATTTAATTATTTAAACTGCTCAACTTTTCAACCGTTCAGCCATTCCAACTGCCCGTTGTAATCAACAATGATTCCTGCCAACTGTTTCCACTGTCCACAACTGTTTCAAAATAAAAGTCCTCATTACAATAAATCACAATTAGATAATTTAACTATTTAAACTATTCAACTTTTCAACTGTTTAGAGATTCCAACTGCCCGTTGTCATCAACTATGACTTCCGGCAACTGTTTCCTCTGTGCAAAACTGTTTCAAAATAAAAGTCCCAATTACAATAAATCACAAATAATTTAACTATTTAAACTACTCAACTTTTCAACCGTTCAGCCATTCCAACTGCCCGTTGTAATCATCAATGACTCCTGCCAACTGTTTCCTCTGTCCAAAACTGTTTCAAAATAGAAGTCCTCACTGAAATAATTCACTGTTAAATAATTTAACTATTTAAACTACTCAACTATTTAACTGTTCAGCCACTCTAACTGTGAGTTGTCATCAACGATGACTCCCGCCAAGTGTTTCCTCTGTCCACAACTGTTTCAAAATAAAAGTCCTCACTACAATTAATCATAATTAAATAATTTAACTATTTAAACTACTCAACTTTTCAACCGTTCAGCCATTCAAACTGCCTGTTGTCATCAACTATGACTACCGCCAACTGTTTCCTCTGTCCAAAACTGTTTCAAAATAAAAGTCCTCACTGCAATAATTAACTATTAAATAATTAAACCAGCAACCACACAGAACACCATAGAAACCGCCTAGCAACGCTCTAGCAAGCACCCGGAACACCATAGCAACTGCCTAGCAACGCCTTATCAACCACCCAGAACACGATAGCAACTGCCAAGAATGCCCTAGCAACCACCCAGAACCCTATAGAAACCGTCTAGCAATGCCCTAGCAACAACCCAGAACACCAAAGCAACTGCCTAGCAACACCCTAGCAACCACCCAGAACATCATAGCAACCGCCTAGCAACGCCACAGCAAGCACAAGGAACACCATAGAAACCGCCTAGCAACGCTCTAGCAAGCACCCAAAACAGCATAGCACCCACCTAGCAATGCCCTAGCAACAACCTGGAACACCATAGCAACCGCCAAGCAATGCATTAGCAACCACAAAGAACACCATTGCAACCGCCTAGCAATGCCCTAGCAACCAACCGGAACACCATAGCAACCACCTAGCAGTGCCTTAGCAACCACCCGGAAAACCATAGCAACCGCCTAGCAATGGCCTAGAAACCATCAGGAACACCATAGCAACCACCTAGCAACGCCCTAGCAACCTCCCAGCACTCCATAGCAACTCCCAAGCAATGCCCTAGCAACCACCCGGAACACCTAAGAAACTGCCTTGCAATGCTCTAGCAACCACCCAGAACCCCATAGCAACTGCCTAGCAATGCCCTAGCAACCACCCTGAACACCAAAGGAACCGCCTAGCAATGCCCTAGAAACCACCCGGAACTCCATAGCAACCAGTTCGCAGAACCCTGGCAAGTACCCCAAATACTGTATGTGTAGAACATCAGGCACATTCAAAAATTCTACCAGATTTTTCTATTTATCCGACTAACAACCTAGCTACCAATATCATAAAGCAACTTACGCAACTACAGCTTGCATTTTCATGCACTCGTAATTCCCTGGAATTACATTCTCTAGTTATTATTATTATTATTATTATTATTCTAATGCACTTAATGCGGCCTCAACCGTTTAACGTAGAAACTTAATTCAAACTGCGTTGCGTAGGTCTTACTTAGGACACCTGTGCAATGTTTTTTTCATCTTTGTAACTTTTTTACTTTTTAAACTATAAATAAAAAACTATTTATTTTTTTCCCCATAGACTTAACATAGGGCTGATGACATCACAATAGGGCCATTAAGCAAATGGAATCTTGTGCCAGATGTTCTGACCACCTGCAGGAACTGTCAGTTTCTCAGGCTTTCAGACTACAGTCTGGCTCTCTTCAGAATACAGATCCTGTTCAACTGTTTCCTCTGCCTATAACTGTTTCAAAATAAAAGTCCTCACAACAAGAAATCACTCTTAAATAATTTAACTATTTAAACTACTCAAATATTTATCTGGTCAGCCATTCCAACTGTCAGTTGTCATCAACTATGACTCCTGCCAACTGTTTCACCTGTCCAAAACTGTTTCAAAATAAAAGTCCTCACTGAAATAATTCACTGTTAAATAATTTAACTATTTAAACTACTCAACTGTTCAACCGTTCAACCATTCCAACTGCCCGTTGTCATCAACTTTGACTCCCGCCAACTGTTTCCTCCATCCTTAACTGTTTCAATATAAAAGTCCTCACTACAATAAATCATAATTTAACAATATAACTATTTAAACTACTCAACTTTTCAACCATTTAGCCATTCCAACTGCCGTATTGTAATGAGGACTTTTATTTTGAAACAGTTGTGGACAGGTGACACAGTTGGCAGGAGTCATAGTTGATGACAACTCACTGTTGGAATGCCCAAACAGTTAAATAGTTGAGTCGTTTAAATTGTTAAAATAGTTAACAGTGAATTATTTCAGCGATGACTTTTATTTTGAAACAGTTTTAGGCAGAGGAAACAGTTGGTGGCAGTCACAGTTGATGACAACCGCAGTTGGATTGGCTGAACGGTTGAAAAGTTGAGTAGTTTAAATAGTTAAATTATTTAATTGTGTTCTATTGTAATGATGACTTTTATTTTGAAACAGTTGTACACAGGAGAAACAGTTGGCAGAACTCATAGTTGATGACAACTGACAGTTGGATTGCCTGAACAGTTTAATAGTTGAGTAGTTTAAATAGTTAAATTATTTAATAGTGAATTATTGCAGTGAGGACTTTTATTTTGAAACAGTTTTGGACAGAGAAACAGTTGGCGGGAGTCGAAGTTGATGACAATGGGCAGTTGGAATGGTTGAACAGTTGGATGGTTGAGTAGTTTAAATAGTTTAATTATTTAATTGTGATTAATTGTAGTGAGGACTTTTATTTTGAAACAGTTGGCGGGAGTCATAGTTGATGACAACTGACAGTTGGATTGGCTGAACAGTTAAATAGCCGAGTAGTTCAGATAAATTATTTAACAGTGAATTATTTCAGTGAGGACTTTTATTTTGAAACAGTTTTGGACAGAGGAAACAGTTGACAGGAGACATAGTTGATGACAACTGGCAGTTGGAATGGCTGAACGGTTGAAAAGTTGAGAAGTTTAAAAAGTTAAATTATTTAATTGTTATTTATCATAATGAGGACTTTTATTTTGAAACAGTTGGGGAGAGAGGAAACAGTTGACAGGAGACATAGTTGATGACAACTGGCATTTGGAATGGCTGAACGGTTGAAAAGTTGAGTAGTTTAAAAAGTTAAATTATATAATAGTGAATTATTGCAGTGAGGACTTCTATTTTGAAACAGTTTTGGACAGAGGAAACAGTCGACAGGAAACATAGTTGATGACAACTGGCAGTTGGAATGGCTGAACGGTTGAAAAGTTGAGTAGTTTAAAAAGTTAAATTATTTAATTGTTATTTATCATAATGAGGACTTTTATTTTGAAACAGTTGTGGACAGAGGAATCAGTTGGCAGGAGTCATAGTTGATGACAACTGACAGTTGGATTGGCTGAACAGTTAAATAGTTAAGTTGTTGAAATAGTTAAATTATTTAACAGTGAATTATTTCAGGGAGAACTTTTTATTTTGAAACAGTTTTGGACAGAGGAAACAGTTGGCGGAGAGTCATAGTTGATGACAATGGGCAGTTGGAATGGCTGAACGGTTGAACAGTTGAGTAGTTTAAATAGTTAAATTATTTAACAGTGAATTATTTCAGTGAGGACTTTTATTTTGAAACAGTTTTGGACAGTTGAAACAGTTGGCAGGAATCATAGTTGATGACAACTGACAGTTGGAATGGCTGAAGAGTTAAATATTTGAGTAGTTTAAATAGTTAAATTATTTAAGAGTGATTTCTTGTTGTGAGGACTTTTATTTTGAAACAGTTGTAGGCAGTGGAAACAGTTGAACAGGATCTGTAGTGCTAAGAGAGCCAGACTTTAGTCTGAAAGCCTGAGAAACTGACAGTTGCTGCAGGTGGTCAGAACATCTGGCACAAGATTCCATTTGCTTAATGGCCCTATTGTGATGTCATCAGCCCAATGTTAAGTCTATGGGGAAAAAAAATTTTTTTTTTAGTAGTAGTAGTAGTTTTTTATTCATAGTTCATAGTTTCATCGTTTCATAGTTTTATTCATAGTAGTAGTATTTATTCATAGTAGTAGTTTTTTATTCATAGTTTAAAAAGTATAAAAGTTACAAAGATGAAAAATACATTGCACAGGTGTCCTAAGTAAGACCTACGCAACGCAGTTTGAATGAAGTTTCTACGTTAAACGGTTGAGGCCGCATTAAGTGCGTTAGAATAATAATAATAATAATAATAAAAATAATAAGAAGAAGAACTGGAATAACAATAGTGTGCATTTTCATGCACACTAACTAGAGAATGTAATTCCAGGGAATTACGAGTGCATGAAAATGCAAACTGTAGTGCTAACCATGTTATTTAAATGAATAATGTTGTTAGCAGTTATGCTAAATATGTTAACTGTGCTAACAATGCTAACCATGCTAAGTATATTACTCAGCTAAATTAGCTAATGTTATTATCATTTTTACTAACTATGCTAACAATGCTAACAATGCTATCTATGTTACTCAGCTAAATTAGCAAATGTTATAACCATGTATACTAACTATGCTAACTATGCTAACAATGCTTACCATGCTAAGTACGTTACTCAGCTAACTTAGTTAATGTTATTAGCATGTATGCTCACAATTCTAACTATTCTAACAGTGCCAACCATGCTAATCACATTACTCAGTTAACTTAGCTAATGTTATTAGCATGTATGCTAACAATGCTAACCATGCTAACCACGTTACTCAGCTAACTTAGCTAATGCTATTAGCATGTATGGTAACAATGCTAAATATGCTAACAAAGCTAACCACGTTACTCTGCTAACTTAGCTAGGGATAGTAGCATGTATGCTAACTATGCTAACCATGCTTAACACGTTACTCTGCTAACTTAGCTAATGTTATTAGCATGTATGCTAACAATGCTAACAATGCTAAAAATGCTAACCATGCTAACCACGTTACTCAGCTAACTGTGCTAATGTTATTAGCATGTATGCTAACTATGCTATCAATGCTAACCACGTTACTCAGCTAACTTAGCTAATGTTATTAGCATGTATGCTAACAATGCTAACCACGTTACTCAGCTAACTTAGCTAATGATATTAGCATGTATGCTAACTATGCTAACAATGCTAACCATGCTAACCACGTTACTCAGCTAAATTATCTAATGTTATTAGCATATATGCTAACAATACTAACTCTGCTAACAATGCTAACCATGCTAACCACGTTAGTCAGCTAACTTGGCTAATGTTATTAGCATGTATGCTAACTATGCTAACAATGCTAACCATGCTAGCCACGTTACTCATCTAACTTGGCTAATGTTATTAGCATGCATGCTAACTATGCTAACAATGCTAACCATGCTAACCACGTTACTCAGGTAAATTAGCTGATATTATTAGCATGTGTGCTAACTATGCTAAAAGTGTTAACCATGCTAACCACATTATCCAGCTAACTTAGCTAATGTTGTTAGCACTTATGCTAACTATGCTAACAATGCTAACCATGCTAACCACGTTATTCAGCTTACTTAGCAAATGTTGGTAGCTAAGCTCAAAGTGTGCATAGCTCGCTATCAAGGAAAATGAAAGCGGGAAAGAATGGGAAGGAAGGACAAAAAGAAGGAAGGAAAGATAGAATAAGGGAAGGAAAGAAAGAATGAGATGGAAGGGAGGAAGGAAGGCAAGAAGGAAGAAATAAGGAAGGAAAGAAGGAAGGAATGAAGGAAGGAAAGATGGATGGATGGAAGGAAAGAAGAAAAAGAAGGAAAAAAGGAAAGAAGAAAAGAGGGAAGGAAGGAAAAAAGTAAAGAAAGAAGGAAGGAAAGAAGGAAAGATGGAAGGAAGGATGGAAAGCAGTAAGGAAGGTAGGAAAGAAGGAAAGAGGGAAGGAAAGATGGAAGGAAGAAAGGAAAGAAGTAAGGATGGAAGGTAGTAAGGCAAGAAAGGAAGGAAAGAAAAAAGGAAGGAAGGAAGGAAGGAAAGAAGGAAAGAAAGGAGGGGAAGGAAGGAAGAAAGAAAGAAGAAAGGAAAGAAAGTAAGAAGGACAGAAAGAAAGAAATAAAGGAATGAAGGAAAGAAGGAAGGAAATAAATAAGGAAGGAAGGAAAGAAATTAAGAAAGAAAAAGGGAATGGAAGAAAGAAAGAAAGAAAGAAAGAAGACTTCCATTTTGTAACAGTTGTAGACAGAGAATACAGTTGGCGGGAGTCAAAGTTGATGAGAACTGACAGTTGGAATGGCTGAACAGTTAAATAGTTGTGATGTCATCAGCCCAATGTTAAGTCTATGGGGGGAAAAATTAATAGTTTTTTTATTAATAACTCAAAAGTATAAAAGTTACAAAGATGAAAAATACATTGCACAGGTGTCCTAAGTAAGACGTCATAGAACGCAGTTTGAACGAAGTTTCTCGTTAAACGGTTGAAGCCGCATTAAGTGCGTTAGAAGAATAATAATAATAACTAGAGAATGTAATTCCAGGAATTATGAGTGCATGAAAATGCAAACTGTAGTTGCATAAGGTGGAATGTGGGCAGAGGAAACAAGTTAAGGGGAGTCATAGTTGAAGACAGTTGGAATGGCTGAACAGTTAAATAGTTTTTTAGTTTAAAAAGTTTGATTATTAAACAGTGAATTATTTCAATGAGGACTTTTATTTTGAAACAGTTGTGGATAGAGGAAACAGTTGGCTGGAGTCATAGTTGATGACAACGGGCAGTTGGAATGGCTGAACGGTTGAAAAGTTGAGTAGTTTAAATAGTTATATTATTTAATTATGATTTATTGGAGTGAGGACTTTTATTTTGAAACAGTTAAGGGACGGAGGAAACAGTTGGCGGAGTCAAAGTTGATGACAACGGCAGTTGGAATGGCTGAACGTTTGAAAAGTTAAAGTTTAAATAGTTAAATTTAATTGTGATTTATTGTAATGAGGACTTTTATTTTGAAACAGTTCTGGACAGAGGAAACAATTGGCGGGCGTCATGGTTGATGACAACTGACAGTTGGAATGGCTGAGCAGTTAAATAGTTGAGTAGTTTAAGTAGTTAAATTATTTAACAGTGAATTATTTCAGTGAGGACTTTTATTTTCAAACAGTTTTGGACAGAGGAAACAGTTGGCAGGAGTCATAGTTGATTACAACAGGCAGTTGAAATGGCTGAATTGTTGAAAAGTTGAGTAGTTTAAATAGTTAAATTATTTAACAGTGAATTATTTCAGTGAGGACTTTTATTTTGAAACTGTTGTGGACAGTGGAAACAGTTGGCAGGAGTCATAGTTGATGACAACTGACAGTTGGAATGGCTGAACAGTTAAATATTTGAGTAGTTTAAATAGTTAAATTTTTTAAGAGTGATTTCTTGTTGTGAGGACTTTTATTTTTAAACAGTTGTAGGCAGAGGAAACATTTGAACAGGATCTGTAGTGTGAAGAGAGCCAGACTTTAGTCTGAAAGCCTGAGAAACTGACAGTTGCTGCAGGTGGTCATAACATCTGGCACAAGATTACATTTGCTTAATGGCCCTACTGTGATGTCATCAGCCCAATGTTAAGTCTATGGGGAAAAAAATTAGAAGTTTTTTATTAATAGTTTAAAAAGTATAAAAGTTACAAAGATGAAAAATACATTGCACAGGTGTCCTAAGTAAGACCTACGCAACGCAGTTTGAATAAAGTTTCTACGTTAAACGGTTGAGGCCGCATTAAGTGCATTAGAAGAAGAATAATAATAACTAGAGAATGTAATTCCAGGGAATTACGAGTGCATGAAAATGCAAACTGTAGTGCTAACCATGTTATTTATCTGAATAATGTTGTTAGCAGTTATGCTAACTATGCTAACTACGTTACTCAGCTAAATTAGCTAATGTTATTATGTACACTGACTATGCTAACTATGCTAACAATGCTAACCATGCTAAGAACGTTACTCAGCTAACTTAGCTAATGTTATTAGCAGGTATGCTAACAATTCTAACTATTCTAACAGTGCCAACCAAGCTAACCACGTTACTCTAACGTAGCTAATGATATTAGCATGTATGCTAACTATGCTAAAAATGCTAACCATGCTAACCATGTTACTCAGCTAACTTAGCTAATGTTATTAGCAAGTATGCTAACTATGCTAACAATGCTAACCATGCTAACCACGTTACTCTGCTAACTTAGCTAATGATATTAGCATGTATGCTAACAATGCTAACCATGCTAACCACGTTACTCAGCTAACTTAGCAAACGATATTAGCATGTATGCTAACTATGCTAACAATGCTAACCATCCTAACCACGTTACTCAGCTAACTTAGCTAATGATATTAGCCTGTATGCTAACTATGCTAACAATGCTAACCATCCTAACCACGTTTCTCAGCTAAGTTAGCTAATGTTATTAGCATGTATTCTAACAATGCTAACTATGCTAACCACGTTATTCAGCTAAATTAGCTAATGTTATTAGCATGTATGCTAACAATGCTAACTATACTAACAGCGCTAACCACGCTAACCACGATACTCAGCTAACTTAGCTAATATTATTAGCATGTGTGCTTACTATGCTAAAAGTGCTGACCATGCTAACCACATTACTCAGCTAACTTCGCAAATGTTGGTAGCTAAGCTCAAAGTGTGCATAGCTCGCTATCTAGGAAAATGAAACAGGGAAAGAATGGGAAGGAAAGAGAAAAAGAAGGAAGGAAAGATAGAATGAGGGAAGGAAAGAAGGAAGGAAGGAAGAAAGGAAAGAAGGAAAAGAAAGATAGAAAGAAGGAAGTCAGTAAAGAAGCAAAAAAGGATAGAAGAAAACAAGAAAGTAAGGAAAGAAGTAAAGAAAGAAGGAAGGAAAAAAGGAAAGATGGAAGGAAGGATGGAAAGCAGTAAGGAAGGTAGGAAAGACGGAAAGAGGGAAGAAAAGATGGAAGGAAGAAAGGAAAGAGGTAAGGATGGAAGGTAGTAAGGAAAGAAAGGAAGGAAAGAAGGAAGGAAAGGATGAAAGGAAAGAAAAAAGGAAGGAAGGAAAGGATGGAAGGAAGGAAGGAAAAAGGAAAGGAAGGAAGGAAGAAAGAAAGAAAAAAGGAAGGAAGGAAAGAAAGTAAGGACAGAAAGAAAGAAATATAGGAATGAAGGAAAGAAGGAAGGAAATAAATAACGAAGGAAGAAAGGAAGGAAGGAAGGAAAGAAATTAAGAAAGAAAAACGGAATGAAAGAAAGAAAGAAAGAAAGAAGACTTCCATTTTGTAACAGTTGTAGACAGAGAATACAGTTGGCAGGAGTCAAAGTTGATGAGAACTGACAGTTGGAATGACTGAACAGTTAAATAGTTGTGATGTCATCAGCCCAATGTTAAGTCTATGGGGAGAAAAAATTAATAGTTTTTTATTAATAACTCAAAAAGTATAAAAGTTACAAAGATGAAAATTACATTGCACAGGTGTCCTAAGTAAGACCTACGCAACGCAGTTTGAACGAAGTTTCTATGTTAAATGGTTGAAGCCGCATTAAGTGCGTTAGAATAATAATAATAATAATAATTATAATAATAATAAGAAGAAGAACTGGAATAACAATAGTGTGCATTTTCATGCACACTAATAATAACTAGAGAATGTAATTCCAGGGAATTACGAGTGCATGAAAATGCAAACTGTAGTGCTAACCATGTTATTTAACTGAATAATGTTGTTAGCAGTTATACTAACTATGGTAACTATGCTAACTGTGCTAACTACGTTACTTAGCTAAATTAGCTAATGTTATTATCATGTATAGTAACTATGCAAACTATGCTAACCATGCTAACCACGTTACTCAGCTAACATAGCTAATGTTATTAGCATGTATGCAAACTAAGCTAAAAATGCTAACCATGCTAAGTACGTTACTCAGCTAAATTAGCTAATGTTATAACCATGTATACTAACTATGCTAACAATCGTAAACATGCTAAGTACGTTACTCAGCTAACTTAGCTAATGTTATTAGCAGGTATGCTAACAATTCTAACTATTCTAACAGTGCCAACCATGCTAACCACGTTACTCAGCTAACTTAGCTAATGTAATTAGCATGTATGCTAAGTATGCTAATAATGCTAACCATGCTAAAAACGTTACACAGCTAACTTAGCTAATGTTATTAGCATGTATGCTAACTATGCTAACTATGCTAACCAAGTTACTCAGCTAACTTAGCTGATGTTATTAGCATGTATGCTAACTATGCTAACAATGCTAACCATGCTAACCACGGTACTCGGCTAACTTAACTAATGTTATTAGCATGTATGCTAACAATGCTAACAATGCTAACCATGCTTACTACGTTACTCAGCTAAATTTGCTAATGATATTAGCATGTATGTTAACTATGCTAACTATGCTAATAATGCTAACCATCCTAACCACGTTACTCAGCTAAAGTAGCTATTGTTATTAGCATGTATGCTAACAATGCTAACTATGCTAACAATGCTAACCATGCTAACCACGTTACTCAGCTAACTTAGCTGATGATATTAGCATGTATGCTAACTATGCTAATTATGCTATCAATGCTAACCATGCAAACCATGTTACTCAGCTAACTTAGCTAATGTTATTAGCATGTATGCTAACAATGCTATCAATGCTAACTATGCTATCAATGCTAAGCACGTTACTCAGCTAACTTAGCTAATGATATTAGCATGTATGCTAACAATGCTAACAATGCTAGCCATGTTACTCAGCTAAATTAGCTAATGTTATTAGCATGTATGCTAACAATGCTAACTATGCGAAAAGTGCTAACCATGCTAGCCACATTATCCAGCTAACTTATCTAATGTTGTTAGCATGTATGCTAACAATGCTAACTATGCTAAGAGCGCTAACCATGCTAACCAAGTTACTCAGCTAAATTAGCTAACGTTATTAGCATGTATGCTAAGAATGCTAACTATGCTAAGAGCGCTAACAATGCTAACCACGTTACTCAGCTAAATTAGCTAATATTATTAGCATGTGTGCTAACTATGCTAAAAGTGCTAACCATGCTAACCACATCATCCAGCTAACTTAGCTAATGTTGTTAGCACTTATGCTAACTATTCTAACAATGCTAACCATTCTAACCAATTTACTCAGCTAACTTAGCAAATGTTGGTAGCTATGCTCAAAGTGTGCATAACTCGCTATCAAGGAAAATGAAAGAGGGAAAGAATGGGAAGGAAAGAGAAAACGAAGGAAGGAAAGATACAACGAGGGAAGGAAAGAAGGAAGGAACGAAGAAAGGAAAGGAGAAAGAAAGAGAAAGAAGGAAGTCAGGAAAGAAGCAAAAAAGGAAGGAAAGAAGGAAGGAAGGCAAAAAAGAAGGAATGAAGGAAGGAAGGAAAAATAGCAGGAAGGATGAAGGAAATAAGAAAGGAAACAAGGAAGGAAGGAAGAAAAGATGGGAGAAAGGAAGGAAAGAAGGAAGGAAGGGAAGAAGAAGGAAGGAAGCAAAGATAGAAAGAAGGAAGAAAGGAAATAAGGAAAAGAAAGGAAGAAGGAAGGAAAGAAAAAAGGAAGGAAATTAAAAACGAATGAAGGAAGGAAAGAAGGAAGGAGATGGAAGGAAGGACGGCAAGAAGGAAGAAATAAGGAAGGAAAGAAGGAAGGAACGAAGGAAGGAAAGATGGATGGAAGGAAGTAAAGAAGAAAAGGAAGGAAAAAAGGAAAGAAGGAAAAAAGAAGGAATTATAGAAGTAAAGAAAGAAGGAAGGAAAGAAGGAAAGATGGAAGGAAGGATGGAAAGCAGTAAGGAAGGTAGGAAAGAAGGAAAGAGGGAAGGAAAGAAGGAAGGAAAGATGGAAGGAAGAAGGGAAAGAAGTAAGGATGGAAGGTAGTAAGGAAAGAAGGAAGGAAAGGATGAAAGGAAAGAAAAAAGGAAGGAAGGAAAGAAGGCTGGAAGGAAGGAAGGAAGGAAAAAGGAATGAAAGGAAGGGAAGGAAGGAAGGTAAGAAAGTAAGAAGGACAGAAAGAAAGAAATTAAGGACTGAAGGAAAGAAGGAAAGAAATAAATAAGGAAGGAAGGAAGGAAGGAAGGAAGGAAGGAAAAAAATTAAGAAAGAAAATGGGAATGGAAGAAAGAAAGAAATAAAGAAAGAAAGCAAAGACTTCCATTTTGTAACAGTTGTAGACAGAGAATACAGTTGGCGGGAGTCAAAGTTGATGAGAACTGACAGTTGGAATGGCTGAACAGTTAAATAGTTGTGATGTCATCAGCCCAATGTTAAGTCTATGGGGGAAAAAATTAATAGTTTTTTTATTAATAACTCAAAAAGTATAAAAGTTACAAAGATGAAAAATACATTGCACAGGTGTCCTAAGCAAGACCTACGCAACGCAGTTTGAACGAAGTTTCTACGTTAAACGGTTGAAGCCGCATTAAGTGCGTTAGAATAATAATAATAAGAAGAAGAAGAAGAAGAAGAATAAGAACTGGAATAACAATAGTGTGCATTTTCATGCACACTAATAATAATAAGAAGAAGAACTGGAATAACAATAGTGTGCATTTTCATGCACACTAATAATAAGAAGACCAGAATCACAATAGTGTGCATTTTCATGCACACTAATAATAATAAGAAGAAGAACTGGAATAACAATAGTGTGCATTTTCATGCACACTAATAAAAATAAGAAGACCAGAATAACAATAGTGTGCATTTTCATGCACACTAATAATAAGAAGAAGAACTGGAATAACAATAGTGTGCATTTTCATGCACACTAATTAGAAGAAATGGAATAACAATAGTGTGCATTTTCATGCACACTAATAATAATAATAATAATAATAAAGAAGTATGCAGGATTATAATATGTGTCTTCATTGCTGCAGGCACATAATAAATGAAAAAATCCAAGAGAGATGAAAGTTGGTGGAAGTTTTGATTTTTTTGCAGTTATTGCCATCCTGCAGTGTCTCATCAATTTTATCACCATAGCCAATAGGCAATCGCTTTATCATTTGCATTTCCGAAATATTACTGGTCATGCATTGGTCTTGGTTGTTCAGTCAATAGATTGTTTGATTGTTAATCAGGCGAACTTGATGCGGCAAAGGGTGGTGTTACTGAAGGCCTTCTTAAGATCTGACGGCGCCACTGGTCATATCTAACACTGGTGCTCAGTCATGATGAGCGGTGAGACAACGGAGGATTAGTTGCACAGATAACGCTATGTTTTTGACATCAATATACACCAGTGGTTCTCAAACTCGGTCCTGGCGCCCCACTGTGTATGCTGGTTTTTATTCCAACCACAATTGCAATCTTAACAAGCTGTTGATTTGTCATAATTAGGTGCATTTATGTTTAGAGCAGTTATTTATCCTCTGAAGCCGCATTTGACAAATCTGCACATGCCATGAAGAATAAAAATTTCATATCCACATTGAGATATATTTGAAACTAGTATGAATAATTGCAGAAGGAAACAATTTAACCAACCATTCAATCTATGAGAACAATCAATTGGTTACTCATTGGTGAAACTGTTGACACATGGTTGCAAAAACTAACAATTTATTTGGCAAACAGCAGAGTCACACCTGTTTGCTGTCATGCTCATTTTATCAAGTTCTGGCTGATTTTGAAAGGACTCAAAACGGATTTTTTCCAAGTCTGTTTAAAAATGTTTACACCTGAAAATCCTCACAGTATAGGAAAATTAGCACAATATGTTCAAGGATTTTTATTCTTCGTGGCACAATAAATATGTCCATCAACATGGGGCTTAAGATGGTAAATAACTGCTCTAAACATGGAATGTAGCCAATTAAGACAAATTAACAGCTTTTTATAATTCTACAATTACACTTGTGGTCGGAACAAAAACCAGCATACATAGTGGGGCGCCAGGACCAAGTTTGAGAACCACTGATATAAACAGCGGTGGAAGAAGCACTCAGATCCTTTACGTAAGGAAAAATATCAATAACATAATGTAAAATTACCTAAATGCAAGTAAAGGTCCTGCATTTAAAATCCTACTGAAGTAAAAGTAAGGTATTAAAGTACTGGTTTTACAGAAAATTGTACTGTGACTGATGTATTAAATACATGTAACATTGTTAACACTGATGAGCAAAGGCATACGCAATATTCAATCTGGAGCTGGTCTGAACTGCTTTGAAAGGGTCACAGAGTAAATCTGAGAGGTTGTGAGATGATGGATTAGAAAAGAAGAAAAATTCTGCTACATAAATTTGGATTAATTTAATTTTAATTTTATTTATTGCATTTTTGTAATATTGGAGAGTTTTACTACTTTGGGCCTGAAGCAGTTATTTGAAACCATGAGGAGGTGTAAGGTCTCAAGTACCTTAAAACTGTATTTAATCACAGTTCTTGAGTAAATCTACTTAGTTACTATCCACCACTGAATATAGAGTTTATTATTTCATTTTAATTGCCTTTTGCGTGACTTTGGTGGTTTATTTAGTCTTTTTTTTTTGATATTGGCCTTTATAATAGGCATCCCTTTTTATTTTCACTTAGGAGCTGGTGTAATAGGTTATCTACGCATATCATTATCTACAGTCATTACGTTAAACAAGTAAAATACTGTAAGCATTGTAAGACTTCAGTTCACTGAAAAACATGCACGTTTAGTACTGGGTTCCCTTTATATCCTGGAGAAAAAGTTGACCCCCCCGATAGTCACTGTATAATTCGCACTCTGTCGCCGTCATTCTGTCACCTCACAATTTGTTTCTTTGAAAGGAAAAGATGTATATAGCTGTAAGATGCTAAACAGCACAGTTCTTATCACCCATTACGCCAACGACCATCAGTGAAAATAATTTGGGCCAGGCACGGCACCACTCCCTGCTGCCCTGTTAAATACGACTCGCATGAGCTATCGTTCATAGACGAATCCGGGACTCAAGCCCGGCGATTGTTCACGATTAAACACGGCTCCGAGTGGTTAATGAATAACACCATTCTCGGAAAAGTCACTGACTGGGAGACAGAGGGTTGTTATTCAAACAGAGTTATGTGTAGTTTAATAGGCGAGAGCCGTTCTAGTTAAGGAGCCAAGACCCGGGTCCGTAATCGTCACGAGGGAAAGGTACTTGTGTAATATGGTGGTTGCTGTCTATCCAATGTAGGGCTCCCGAACTGAGATTTTGCGATCATGCTACTCCGGAAACTTCATCGTGTAAGGTTGACAAAAAGACCGAGTCGGGTATTATTATTCGAGCTCCTCTCATTTAAAAAGAAAATTTATATTCTCCATTTATTTTATGGAGTCAGATAAATTGTAACCGCTATGCACTGTAAAAACTGTTACTTAGATAAAACTCAAAAAAATAAGGCAACATTTTCCAAGCACTTTTTCTTAGTTTTGTGAACTTTTGTTTTTTAAGTTGAGAAAACTCAATCATAAAATTTTAGCATAAAGTAAAATTTTAAAGAACATTCTACAAAAAAAAAAAAAACCCAGGAAATTGAGTACAACCATTGTCAAAATGGACAGCATTTTTAAAGTACATCTAACTTAATTAAATTAAGTTGTATTTAAAAAGAAAACATGAAATTTTACTTTTATTTTACTTTTTTTTTCATATTTACCAATTTTATTTACATTTTACACGATGTTCCCACTTCATTGGAATTGGGGTTTGTAGTTTAATACAGTACTTCCCAAACCTCTGCCGGAGGACCACCTGTCCTGCATGTTTTAGATCTCTCCCTGCTCCAGCACAGGTGATTCAAATGATCAGCTCATTATCAATCAGCCTCTGGGGAATGATAACGAGCTGATTATTTGAATCACCTGTGCTAGAGCACGCAGGGAAAGCAATAGGGAAAAGCACAGGCTATAACGTGTATGGGATCACAAACGATTTCTCTGCATTGCTGTCGATTGAATATTAAATTGGCGACTGAATATTAAATTATTTCCTGTAAAAGTGATCGATTCGCTGGCTCCACAAAAGCAACGGTTCACGCAGACGGAACTTACAGTCTGTAAAACCTGTATTATGCTCATAACATAACCGGAGCTCTAGCTTGCTCTCGCGCACAATCCATAACGCGCCCATTCTCCGCGGAAACGCTTGTCATTCCGACACAGTAAGTAAACCATTACCACAGGCAATATCCGAAAAGGTCGTTAAGCCTCCAGCTTTCGCCCCTCCGTCATATACCAGCGCAGAAGCTGTTCGTTGCTCCACGCTAACAACACACCACAGCTATGCACACGACCCAGCAGGTCCTAATACACACCGAAGCAGTCCATAAGCTGTTGGTCCACATTTAGCTGCTCCTCACTGTCCATGTTTCCCTCTAAACTCAGACCCACCGGATTTCTGCGGTCTCCGGTCTACACTTGGGCATGTCGACCCGTTCTACAAATGTGTCTATATGGGGTGGATTCTAGCTTCCCCTGCATCCTAGCTAGGAGTAGAAAAACCGCGGCACTCACCAACTGTTGCCGTAGCAAACTGTAGCCGATAGCAAACTTGAGCTTGCGCTGACAGATATTCGCACTCGTCCTCCACTTTCGCCGCCATCGTTTGTTAGAACAAGATCATGTCATTAGATCTATATTCAAGTATAACGTTAGATTGCGGAATTTGCCCGCCGCTTCCTTGTCAGATTGCAGACGTGTCTCAGGTTTCACTCTGGGGAGCCGGACACGGAAAACTGCGCTCTGCAGCCTCGTCCCGCCTAACTCCGCCCTCCACAGAGCTGGCCAGTCAGAAGAAAGTGGGCACACGGGGAGTGGGGGGCCACAGCGAAGAGCCACCCCAGTGAGGCGTTTCAGGCAGAGACTACAATGTACTACAAATGCAGTTTTTTGAGGATGGCAGTATGAGCGAAATAAACACCCTTTTTTTACTCTGCACGATCAGGAGTACTCTACAGGAGTCAAAGACCAAAATATAAACTTGGAAAAACAGCAAAATAGGTCCCCTTTAATGTGACACAACTGTTTTGGCTTTCTCCTATCTGGAGTCTTCAAATGTAATTGAGATCATTGAGTTTTGTCAGAATTTCATAAGGACCATGAAATCTAGCCGGCAATGGATTGGACTGCAAGGGAAACAACACAAGGACCTTGTCTCCTGGTTTAAACTCACGGCTTCTAGCCTTATGATCATACTAAGTTTTCATTTTTCCCCTGACTTGATTTCAAGTTCTCTTTGGCTAGGTCACAAACTGCACGCAGTCTTTCCTTGAACTTACTAACATAGTCTAACAGACTGATATGCGTGCTCTTTCTCTTGCCATTGTTCACTCAACAATAGCAAAGGTCCTCTCACTTCATGGCCAAACACTAGCTCAAACGGACTGAATCCAGTAGACTCCTGCACTGCTTCTCTGGCTGCAAACAACAGCAAATGAACACCTTCATCCCAGTCTTTCTCATGGTCATAACGATAAGTCCTCATCATTGTCTTGAGAGTGGAATGAAACCGCTTTTAAGGCACCCTGACTCTCTGGATGATAGGCACTGGAAAGAATCTGCTTCGCACCTAGTTCATACACAACCTGCTGAAACACTCCGAAGTGAAATTGCTACCCTCATCTGACTGAATTTCCCTGGGAAGGCCAAACAACGTGAAGAACTTTATCAAAGCCTTCGAAATTGCAGTTGCCTTGATGTTGCGTAGAGGTATGGCTTCAGGAATCTGGTAGATGCACACATGATTGTCAACAAGTACTGATTTCCAGATCTAGTCTTGGGTAATGGACCAACACAATCAACGATGACCTTGGAGAAGGGCTCCCCAAATGCTGGGATAGGCTGCAATGGCGCCACAGGTGGGTCTAACTGGTGTTTTCCAACTACCTGACAAGTGTGACAGGTTTTGCAAAAGTTGGAAACATCTTTCCAAGTCCAGGCCAGAAGAAGTGTTTCATGATCTTGTCAACAGTCTTGTTAACACCAAGATGACCTCCTAAAGGCAAATTATGAGCCATTGTTAAGATCTCATTCCTGTAGACCTTCGGAACAACAAATTGCTTGACCACTGCCCAATCTGCATTGGCAGGGATATCAGGAGGGCACCACTTCCGCATCAACACTCCATCCTTGAGATAATACCCAACTGGAACTGCGTCTATTTCTTCATCAGGAAGGGCTCTCTTCTTTAGTACACAAATTTCAGGATCATTGATTTGCTCCTGAATCAACCGCTTGGACAGAGATAAGTCTCCAGACACATCAGAATTACCAGACCCATCTGGCTGGCTGAACAGAGAACTGATAAAAAGTGTCTGATAAGTCCTCAAACGGAGAAACCATAGTAGGCTGAACAGAGTCATGAGGCGAACCACCTGAGTCATGACTATTCAATGTGCTGGACGGCACCACATCATCTTCTTGAGCCTTCTTGGCCATAGCACGAGCCACTGCACAGGAAGGATACAGAGATGGGTCTTCATCGCCATCTTCAGTGCTTGGCTGTGAAGTAAGATGAACAGGGGGAACTACATTGCCCCCAGCCAGGTCATTGCCTAGCAACAGAGAAACACCCCTTGATAGGTAGACTTGACATAAGTCCCACCTTTACCTGTCCTGTAACTAAATCTGACTTCAAGAATACAGAGCGCAGGGGTACAGATACAGTCCTCCGCTTCAATACCTTGTACAAGCATGAAATCCCCAGAAGCGGTCTCATCACGTAACTCCAAGGAGTCCATCAACAAAAGTGACTGAGAAGCTCCGGTATCCCTTAGGATATATATGGGGACAGGAGGAGAATGCTCATTCAGAGCCACAAATCCCTCTGACACAAATGGAAGGAATTCCTCCCTCACAAAGTCAGCAGTATCAGGCTTCTTAGCCTCACAAGGAGCAGGCAATTTAGCAGATCGGTCATCTACTACAGGGGTTTCTAACCTTGTCTTCACAAAGGCATTGGGTTTGGTATCCTTTTTTTTTTCTTTTCTTAGCTTTAAGGAACCAACAGTTAGTTGTAACATGACCAGATTTCTTGCAATAATTGCAAACTAGACCACTTTTGTCACTGTCAGCTTTCACACTTTGATCAGACCTTTGACTGGATTTCTGAGCACCATCACCAGATTTGTCTTTGTCTTTAGGTGAGGAATCAAAATTCATTTGACCAACTGAAAGCTATCCTCAAAAATGCACCAGTTCTCTTATCTCCTAATTTCAAAAAGGAGTTCAAGTTGGCTGTTGATGCCAGTGATATTGGTGCAGGCACAGTTTTACTGCAAGAAGACACTGTTGGAGTAGATCATCCTATTCGTTACTTTTCCAAAAAGTTTGATAAACATCAGAAAAACTATTCAACAATTGAAAAAAGAATGTTTGGCACTTGTTTTGGCTTTACAACATTTTGAAGTCTATTTGACTTGTTCAGCTACTTCCATCAAGGTCCTCAGTGATCGCAATCACCTCACAT
>JAFJMP010000228.1:0-23823 GCA_029692085.1 Gymnothorax javanicus | reverse complement strand
CACAACAGTACTACAGGAGACCCAGTGACTATTTTACACCCTACAGATCACACACACACAGTACTACAGGAGACCCAGTGACTATTTTACATCCTACAGATCACACACACACTACTACAGGAGACCCAGTGACTATTTTTCCCCACAGATACACCCTACAGACCCACACACACACAGTACAACAGGAGACCCCGAGACTATTTTACGCCCAACAGATCACACACACACACACACACACACACACACACACACACAGTACTACAGGAGACCCAGTGACTATTTTACGCCCAACAGATCACACATACAGTACTACAGGAGACCCAGTGACTATTTTACACCCTACAGATCACACACACACAACAGTACTACAGGAGACCTAGTGACTATTTTACGCCCAACAGATCACACACACACACACACACACACACACACACAGTACTACAGGAGACCCAGTGACTATTTTACGCCCAACAGATCACACATACAGTACTACAGGAGACCCAGTGACTATTTTACACCCTACAGATCACACACACACAACAGTACTACAGGAGACCCAGTGACTATTTTACGCCCAACAGATCATGCATACAGTACTACAGGAGACCCAGTGACTATTTTACACCCTACAGATCACACACACAACAGTACTACAGGAGACCCAGTCACTATTTTACACCCAACAGATCACACATACAGTACTACAGGAGACTCAGCGACAATGAAACTACCTCTCTCACTTAGAGTCCTGCTCCAAATCCACATAAAATTAATATCAAGATCTTGACCCAGCAACAAATCCTGTCCCCTGCAAACAGAAGTGTGTGTGTGTGTGTTGGGGGTAGTCAGGGCAGTAATTATGGGCTATTAATTACAGAGTCGTAATTATTTCTGGGTCTGATAGACTGTGCAGAATATAGGGGCAGAAACAGGATGAGCTCAGAGATTATCACACCGCCAGAGGTGTTAAATTAATTCTCCAAAGTGGAGATGTTTGATAATGTCAGGGTCTTATCGTCATGGGCGATCATATCTCAAAATGAACATATCAGTGTTAGCGAATACTGGGATTATATTGAATATGATGAGCTCCTTCAGGGACAGAAAATTCTTGCACCAGGCAGGCGACACATTTAACACATAGCCACAGAATTAGCTTTATGATAGCAATCTTGTGATATATTAATAATGCTCAGTTTTATCAGCCATATTCAAAAGAAAAGCTTTGCATACTCAGCGCGTCTCTATACTCATGACCTTGGCTTTAATAATGAAGTCTCAAAGCAGAGGGACCTCCTTAAATTCATCGAGCTGGAGTCGACACAAAACTGATTGGCCATCGAAAAACAGCTCCAGAGTTTCCAAATGGCCAAGTCTTTTGCTGGGATTTCAAAGAAATCATTATCGCAGTATAAGGTATTCTACCACTGTAACTGAACTTATACACCAGCAGTCTTTATTCATTTTACTAAACATCACCTTTTCTGCAAGTTCCCTACTTTCCAATAAACTTTAGTATACTGTAACTACTAAAGAATTTTTGGAACGACAATGACTGTAGCCTTTACAAGACTTATATGACAGCATCAAGGTCTTTATAACAACCTTATAACAGTCCATTGGCATTTATTACAAGATTGTGTCAGTCGCACCATCCATTAATGAAACCAGCTTTATCTTGAAGCCAATCCAAACAAGAATTACTCTTTCGGAAAACAGAACCATTTTAACTGTTCATTCCATTTCTCCATAAAACTGTCAAGCAAAAGCTTTCTATCGGTCAAATTTCAGTTTGAGCGCATTAGAGTGAAAAAGTTAACATTGCTCATGGTAGAAAAAAGGCAGAATCAAAGCTCAGACAGCCCTCAGAGACTGTGGGAAAAGCACTCTACTGTACGGCAGAGTAACTCAGAGAGCTCTGTCAAAAACTGCATAAAATAACGAAGAAAAATCAGTCAAGAGACCGACGCACACAACACATTCAATTTAAGTCCCCATGACCAAAACATATACAGACCCCACTTTCTCTAATACACAGAGCTGTAACGGTGAGGGATTACAGGAGGGGTGTTAAGTACTGTCACAGTACTTAACACCACTCTGAAACACAGAGCAGTACCATAGTGTGGCACCTCTCTAACACAGAGCAGTACCATAGTGTGGCCCCTCTCTAATGCAGAGCAGTACCATAGTGTGGCCCCTCTCGAAGACAGAGCAGGACCATAGTGTGGCCCCTCTCTAATACAGAGCAGTACAATAGTGTGGCCCCTCTCTAACACAGAGCAGTACCATAGTGTGGCCCCTCTCTAATACAGAGCAGTACCATAGTGTGGCCCCTCTCTAATACAGTGCAGTACCATAGTGTGGCCCCACTCTAATACAGAGCAGTACCATAGTGTGGCACCTCTCTAAGACAAAGCAGTACCATGGTGTGGCCCCTCTCCAAGTCAGAGCAGTACCATAGTGTGGCCCCTCTCTAATACACAGAGGAGTACCATAGTGAGGCCCCTCTCTAACACAGAGCAGTACCATAGTGTGGCCCCTCTCTAATACAGAGCAGTACCATAGTGTGGCCCCTCTCTAATACACAGAGCAGTACCCTAATGTGGCCCCTCTCTAATACAGAGCAGTACCATAGTGTGGCCCCTCTCTAATACAGAGCAGAACCATAGTGTGGCCCCTCTCTAATACACAGAGCAGTACCATAGTGTGGCCCCTCTCCAATACAGAGCAGTACCATAGTGTGGCCCATCTCTAACACAGAGCAGTACCATAGTGTGGCCTCTCTCTAATACAGAGCAGTACCATAGTGTGGCCCCTCTCCAATACAGAGCAGTATAAAAAGAATGGCCCCTCACTAATACACAGAGCAGTACCATAGTGTGGCCCCTCTCTAACACTGAGCAGTACCATAGTGTGGCCCCTCCCTAATACACAGAGCAGTACCATAGTGTGGCCCCTCTCTAATACAGAGAGCAGTACCATAGTCTGGCCCTCTCTGATACAGAGCAGTACCATAGTGTGGCCCTCTCTAACACTGAGCAGTACCATAGTGTGGCCCACCCCTAATACACAGAGCAGTACCATAGTGTGGCCCCTCTCTAATACAGAGCAGTACCATAGTCTGGCCCCTCTCTGATACAGAGCAGTACCATAGTGTGGCCTCTCTCTAATACAGAGCAGTACCATAGTGTGGCCCCTCTCTAATACAGTGCAGTACCATAGTGTGGCCCCTCTCTAATACAGAGCAGTACCATAGTGTGGCCTCTCTCTAATACAGAGCAGTACCATAGTGTGGCCCCTCTCCAATACAGAGCAGTATAAAAGAATGGCCCCTCACTAATACACAGAGCAGTACCATAGTGTGGCCCCTCTCTAACACTGAGCAGTACCATAGTGTGGCCCCTCCCTAATACACAGAGCAGTACCATAGTGTGGCCCCTCTCTAATACAGAGCAGTACCATAGTCTGGCCCCTCTCTGATACAGAGCAGTACCATAGTGTGGCCCCTCTCTAACACTGAGCAGTACCATAGTGTGGCCCCTCCCTAATACACAGAGCAGTACCATAGTGTGGCCCCTCTCTAATACAGAGCAGTACCATAGTCTGGCCCCTCTCTGATACAGAGCAGTACCATAGTGTGGCCCCTCACTAACACAGAGCAGTACCATAGTGTGGCCCCTCTATAATACAGTGCAGTACCATAGTGTGGCCCCTCTCTAATACAGAGCAGTACCATAGTGTGGCCTCTCTCTAATACAGAGCAGTACCATAGTGTGGCCCCTCTCCAATACAGAGCAGTATAAAAGAATGGCCCCTCACTAATACACAGAGCAGTACCATAGTGTGGCCCCTCTCTAACACTGAGCAGTACCATAGTGTGGCCCCTCCCTAATACACAGAGCAGTACCATAGTGTGACCCTCTCTAACACAGAGCAGTACCATATTGTGGCCCCTCTCTAATACAAAGCAGTACCATAGTGTGGCCCCTCTCTAATACAGAGCAGTACCATAGTGCGACCCCTCTCTAACACAGAGCAGTACCATAGTGTGGCCACTCTCTAATACAGAGCAGTACCATAGTGTGACCCCTCTCTAATACAGAGCAGTACCATAGTGTGGCCCCTCTCTAATACAGAGCAGTACCATTGTGCGACCCCTCTCTAATACAGAGCAGTACCATAGTGTGGCCCCTCTCTAATACAGAGCAGTACCATAGTGTGGCCCCTCTCTAACACAGAGCAGAACCATAGTGTGGCCCCTCTCTAACACAGAGCAGTACCATAGTGTGGCCCCTCTCTAATACAGAGCAGTACAATAGTGTGGCCCCTCTCTAACACAGAGCAGTACCATAGTGTGACCCCTCTCTAATACAGAGCAGTACCATAGTGTGGCCCCTCTCTAACACAGAGCAGTACCATAGTGTGACCCCTCTCTAACACAGAGCAGTACCATAGTGTGGCCCCTCTCTAATACAGAGCAGTACCATAGTGTGGCCCCTCTCTAACACAGAGCAGTACCATAGTGTGGCCCCTCTCTAATACAGAGCAGTACAATAGTGTGGCCCCTCTCTAACACAGAGCAGTACCATAGTGTGGCCCTCTCTAATACAGAGCAGTACCATAGTGTGGCCCTCTCTAATACAGAGCAGTACCATAGTGTGACCCCTCTCTAATACAGAGCAGTACCATAGTGTGACCCCTCTCTAATACAAAAGCAGTACAATTGTGTGGCCCTCACTTATAAAAGAGCAGTACCATAGTGTGGCCCCTCACTAATAAAGAGCAGTACCATAGTGTGGCCCCTCACTAATAAAGAGCAGTCCCATTGTGTGGCCCGTCTCTAATAAAGAGCAGTACCATAGTCTGGCCCCTCTCTAATACAGAGTAGTACCATAGTGTTGCCCCGCTCTAATACAGAGCAGTACCATAGTTTGGCCCCTCTCTAATACAGAGCAGTACCATAGTGTGGCCCCTCTCTAACACAGAGCAGTAGCATAGTTAGGCCCCTCTCTAACACAGAGCAGTACCATAGTGTGGCCCCTCTTTAATACAGAGCAGTACCATAGTGTGGCCCCTCTGTAACACAGAGCAGTACCATAGTGTGGCCCCTCTCTGACGCAGAGCAGTAGCATAGTGTGGCCCCTCTCTAATACTGAGCAGTACCATAGTGTGGCCCCTCTCGAACATTGAGCAGTACCATAGTGTGGACCCTCTCTAACACAGAGCAGTACCATAGTGTGGCCCCTCTCTAATACAGAGCAGTACCATAGTGCGGCCCCTCTCTAATACAGAACAGTACCATAGTGTGGCCCCTCTCTAATACACAGAGCAGTACCATAGTGTGGCCCCCCTCTAATACAGAGCAGTACCATAGTGTGGCCCCTCTCTAAAACAGAGCAGTACCAGAGTGTGACCCCTCTCTAACACAGAGCAGTACCATAGTGTGGCCCCATTCTAATACAGAGCAGTACCATAGTGTGGCCCCTCTCTAATACAGAGCAGTACCATAGTGTGGCCCCTCTCCAATGCAGAGCAGTACCATAGTGTGGCCCCTCTCTAATACAGAGCAGTACCATAGTGTGGCCCCTCTCTAATACAGAGCAGTACCATAGTGTGACCCTCTCTAACACAGAGCAGTACCATAGTGTGGCCCCTCTCTAACACAGAGCAGTACCATAGTGTGAGCCCTCTCTAACACAGAGCAGTACCATAGTGTGGCCCCTCTCTAATACAGAGCAGTACCATAGTGTGGCCCCTCTCTAATACAGAGCAGAACCATTGTGTGGCCCCTCTCTAATACAGAGCAGTACCATAGTGTAACAAAAAGCAGCCCTTCTCGAATACAAAGCAGTACCATAGTGTGGCCCCCTCAGTACCATAGTGTGGCCCCTCTCTAACAAGCAGTACCATAGTGTGGCCCCTCTCTAATACAAACAGTACCATAGTGTGACCCTCTCTAACACAGAGCAGTACCATGTGTGGCCCCCTCTCTAATACAAAAGCAGTACCATAGTGTGGCCCCTCTCTAATACAGAGCAGTACCATAAGTGGCCCCTCTCTAACACAGTGCAGTACCATAGTGTGGCCCCTCTCCTAATACAGAGCAGTACCATAGTGTGGCCCCACTCCAACACAGAGCAGTACCATAGTGTGGCCCTCTAATACAGAGCAGTACCATAGTGTGACCCCTCTCTAACACAGAGCAGTACCATAGTGTGGCCCCATTCTAATACAGAGCAGTACCATAGTGTGGCCCCTCTCAAATACAGAACAGTACCATAGTGTGGCCCCTCTCAATACAGAAGCAGTACCATAGTGTGACCCCTCTCAAATACATACAGTACCATAGTGTGGCCCCTCTCTAACACAGAGCAGTACCATAGTGTCACCCTCTCTCTACACAGAGCAGTACCATAGTGTGGCCCCTCTCTAACACAGAGCAGTACCATAGTGTGAGCCCCTCTCTAATACAGAGCAGAACCATAGTGTGGCCCCTCTCTAATACAGAGCAGTACCATAGTGTGGCCCTTCTCTAATACAAAGCAGTACCATTGTGTGGCCCTCTCTTGTGCAGAATCACACCATAGTGTGACCCTCTCTAACACACAGAGCAGTACCATAGTGTGGCCCCTCTCTATTACAAAGCAGTACCATAGTGTGGCCCCTCTCTAATACAGAGCAGTACCATAGTGTGACCCTCTCTAACACAGTGCAGTACCATAGTGTGGCCCCTCCCTAATACAGAGCAGTACCATAGTGTGGCCCCACTCTTAACACAGTGTGGAGCAGTACCATAGTGTGGCCCCTCTCTAATACAGAGCAGTACAATAGTGTGGCCCCTCTCTAACACAGAGCAGTACCATAGTGTGGCCCCTCTCTAATACAGAGCAGTACCATAGTGTGGCCCCTCTCTAACACAGAGCAGTAGCATAGTGTGGCCCCTCTCTAATACACAGAGCAGTACAATAGTGTGGCCCTCTCTAACACAGAGCAGTACCATAGTGTGGCCCCTCTCTAATACAGAGCAGTACAATAGTGTGGCCCTCTCTAACACAGAGCAGTACCATAGTGTGGCCCCTCTCTAACACAGTGCAGTACCATAGTGTGGCCCCTCTCTAATACAGAGCAGTACCATAGTGTGGCCCCACTCTAACACAGAGCAGTACCATAGTGTGGCCCCTCTCTAATACAGAGCAGTACAATAGTGTGGCCCCTCTCTAACACAGAGCAGTACCATAATGTGGCCCCTCTCTAATACAGAGCAGTACCATAGTGTGGCCCCTCTCTAATACAGAGCAGTACCATAGTGTGACCCCTCTCTAATACAGAGCAGTACCATAGTGTGACCCCTCTCTAATACAGAGCAGTACCATTGTGTGGCCCCTCACTTATAAAGAGCAGTACCATAGTGTGGCCCCTCACTAATAAAGAGCAGTACCATAGTGTGGCCCCCCCTCTAATACAGAGCAGTACCATAGTGTGGCCCCTCTCTAAAACAGAGCAGTACCAGAGTGTGACCCCTCTCTAACACAGAGCAGTACCATAGTGTGGCCCCATTCTAATACAGAGCAGTACCATAGTGTGGCCCCTCTCTAATACAGACCAGTACCATAGTGTGGCCCCTCTCCAATGCAGAGCAGTACCATAGTGTGGCCCCTCTCTAATACAGAGCAGTACCATAGTGTGGCCCCTCTCTAATACAGAGCAGTACCATAGTGTGACCCCTCTCTAACACAGAGCAGTACCATAGTGTGGCCCCTCTCTAACACAGAGCAGTACCATAGTGTGAGCCCTCTCTAACACAGAGCAGTACCATAGTGTGGCCCCTCTCTAATACAGAGCAGTACCATATTGTGGCCCCTCTCTAATACAGAGCAGAACCATTGTGTGGCCCCTCTCTAATACAGAGCAGTACCATAGTGTGGCCCTTCTCGAATACAAAGCAGTACCATAGTGTGGCCCCTCTCTAGTACAGAGCAGTACCATAGTGTGGCCCCACTCTAATACAGAGCAGTAGAATAGTGTGACCCTCTCTAACACAGAGCAGTACCATATTGTGGCCCCTCTCTAATACAAAGCAGTACCATAGTGTGGCCCCTCTCTAATACAGAGCAGTACCATAGTGCGACCCCTCTCTAACACAGTGCAGTACCATAGTGTGGCCCCTCTCTAATACAGAGCAGTACCATAGTGTGGCCCCACTCTAACACAGAGCAGTACCATAGTGTGGCCCCTCTCTAATACAGAGCAGTACAATAGTGTGGCCCCTCTCTAACACAGAGCAGTACCATAGTGTGGCCCCTCTCTAATAGAGAGCAGTACCATAGTGTGGCCCCTCTCTAATACAGAGCAGTACCATAGTGTGACCCCTCTCTAATACAGAGCAGTACCATAGTGTGACCCCTCTCTAATACAGAGCAGTACCATTGTGTGGCCCCTCACTTATAAAGAGCAGTACCATAGTGTGGCCCCTCACTAATAAAGAGCAGTACCATAGTGTGGCCCCTCACTAATAAAGAGCAGTCCCATTGTGTGGCCCGTCTCTTATAAAGAGCAGTACCATAGTCTGGCCCCTCTCTAATACAGAGCAGTACCATAGTGTTGCCCCGCTCTAATACAGAGCAGTACCATAGTGTTGCCCCTCTCTAATACAGAGCAGTACCATGGTGTGGCCCATCTGTAATACAGAGCAGTACCATAGTGTGGCCCCTCTGTAACACAGAGAGCAGTACCATAGTGTGGCCTCTCTCTAACACAGAGCAGTACCATAGTGTGGCCCTCTCTGTGAGAGCAGAACCATAGTGTGGCCCCTCTCTAACACAGAGCAGTACCATAGTGTGGCCCCTCTCGAACACTGAGCAGTACCATAGTGTGGCCCCTCTCTAACACAGAGCAGTACCATAGTGTGGCCCCTCTCTAACACAGAGCAGTACCATAGTGTGGCCCCTCTCTAATACAGAACAGTACCATAGTGTGGCCCCTCTCTAAATACAGAACAGTACCATAGTGTGGCCCCTCTCTAAACACAGAGCAGTACCATAGTGTGGCCCCTCTCTAAAACAGAGCAGTACCATAGTGTGGCCCCTCTCTAATACAGCCCCACCCCAGTACCATAGTGTGGCCCCTCTCTAATACAGAGCAGTACCATAGTGTGGCCCCTCTCCAATACAGAGCAGTACCATAGTGTGGCCCCTCTCTAATACAAGCAGAACCATAGTGTGGCCCCTCTCTAAACACAGAGCAGTACCATAGTGTGGCCCTCTCTAACACAGAGCAGTACCATAGTGTGGCCCCTCTCTAACACAGAGCAGTACCATAGTGTGAGCCCTCTCTAACACAGAGCAGTACCATAGTGTGGCCCCTCTCTAATACAGAGCAGTACCAAAGTGTGGCCCCTCTCTAATACAGAGCAGAACCATAGTGTGGCCCTCTCTAATACAGAGCAGTAGAACCATTAGTGTGGCCCTCTCTAAAACAGAGCAGTACCATAGTGTGACCCCCTCTCTAACAGAGAGCAGTACCATAGTGTGGCCCCTCTCTAACACAGAGCAGTACCATAGTGTGGCCCCTCTCTAACACAGAGCAGTACCATAGTGTGGCCCCTCTCTAATACAGAGCAGTACCATAGTGTGGCCCCTCTCTAATACAGAGCAGTACCATTGTGTGGCCCCTCTCTAATACAGAGCAGTACCATAGTGTGGCCCCTCTCTAATACAGAGCAGTACCATAGTGTGGCCCCTCTCTAGTACAGAGCAGTACCATAGTGTGGCCCCTCTCTAATACAGAGCAGTACCATAGTGTGACCCCTCTCTAACACAGAGCAGTACCATATTGTGACCCTCTCTAACACAAGCAGTATCATAGTGTGGCCCCTCTCTAACACAGAGCAGTACCATAGTGTGGCCCCTCTCTAATACAGAGCAGTACCATAGGGTGGCCCCTCTCTTACAAAGAGCAGTACTATAGTGTGGCCCCTCTCTAATACAGAGCAGTACCATAGTGTGGCCCCTCTGTAATACAGAGCAGGACCATAGTGTGGCCCATCTCTAATACAGAGCAGTACCATAGTGTGGCTCCTCTCTAATACAGAGCAGTACCATAGTGTGGCCCCTCTCTAATACAAAGCAGTACCATAGTGTGACCCCTCTCTAACACAGAGCAGTACCATAGTGTGGCCCCTCTGTAATACAGAGCAGGACCATAGTGCGGCCCCTCTCTAATACAGAGCAGTACCATAGTGTGGCCCCTCTCTAATACAGAGCAGTACCATAGAGTGGCCCCTCTCTAACACAGAGCAGTAGCATAGTGTGGCCCCTCTCTAATACAGAGCAGTACCATAGAGTGGCCCCTCTGTAATACAGAGCAGGACCATAGTGTGGCCCCTCTCTAACACAGAGCAGTACCATAGTGTGGCCCCTCTCTAATAGAGAGCAGTACCATAGTGTGGCCCCTCTCCAATACAGAGCAGTACCATAGTGTGGCCCCTCTCTAACACAGAGCAGTACCATAGTGTGGCCCCTCTGTAATACAGAGCAGTACCATAGTGTGGCACCTCTCTAATACAGAGCAGTACCATAGTGTGGCCCGTCTCTAACACAGAGCAGTACCATAGTGTGGCCCCTCTCTAATACAGAGCAATACCATAGTGTGGCCCCTCTCTAACACAGAGCAGTACCATAGTGTGGCCCCTCTCTAATACAGAGCAGTACCATAGTGTGGCCCCTCTCTAATACAGAGCAGTACCATAGTGTGGCCCCACTCTAATACAGAGCAGTACCATGGTGTGGCCCCTCTCTAATACAGAGCAGTACCATAGTGTGGCCCCTCTCTAAGACAGAGCAGTACCATGGTGTGGCCCCTCTCCAATACAGCGCAGTACCATAGTGTGGCCCCTCTCTAATAAACAGAGCAGTACCATAGTGTGGCTCCTCTCTAACACAGAGCAGTACCATAGTGTGGCCCCTCTCTAATACAGAGCAGTACCATAGTGTGGCCCCTCACTAATACAGAGCAGTACCATAGTGTGGCCCCTCTCTAATACAGTGCAGTACCATAGTGTGGCCCCTCTCTAATACAGAGCAGTACCATAGTGTGGCCCCTCTCTAAGACAGAGCAGTACCATGGTGTGGCCCCTCTCCAATTCAGAGCAGTACCATAGTGTGGCCCCTCTCTAATACACAGAGCAGTACCATAGTGTGGCTCCTCTCTAACACAGAGCAGTACCATAGTGTGGCCCCTCTCTAATACAGAGCAGTACAATAGTGTGGCCCCTCTCTAATACACAGAGCAGTACCATGATGTGGCCCCTCTCTAATACAGAGCAGTACCATAGTGTGGCCCCTCTCAAACACAGAGCAGTACCATACTGTGGCCCCTCTCTAATACACAGAGCAGAACCATAGTGTGGCCCCTCTCCAATACAGAGCAGTACCATAGTGTGGTCCCTCTCTAACACAGAGCAGTACCATAGTCTGGCCTCTCTCTAATACAGAGCAGTACCATAGTGTGGCCCCTCTCCAATACAGAGCAGTACCATAGTGTGGCCCCTCTCTAACACAGAGCAGTATCATAGTGTGGCCCCTCTCTAACACCGAGCAGTACCATAGTGTGGCCCCTCTCTAATACAGAGCAGTACCATAGTGTGACCCCTCTCCAATACAGAGCAGTACCATAGTGTGGCCCCTCTCTAACACAGAGCAGTAGCATAGTGTGGCCCCTCTCTAATACAGAGCAGTACCATAGTGTGGCCCCTCACTAATACAGAGCAGTACCATAGTGTGACCCCTCTCTAATACAGAGCAGTACCATAGTGTCGCCACTCTCTAATACAGAGCAGTACCATTGTGTGGCCCCTCACTTATAAAGAGCAGTACCATAGTGTGGCCCCTCTCTAATACAGAGCAGTACCATAGTGTGGCCCCTCTCTAATACAGAGCAGTACCATAGTGTGGCCCCTCTCTAACACAGAGCAGTACCATAGTGTGGCCCCTCTGTTATACAGAGCAGTACCATAGTGTGGCCCCTCTCTAATACAGAGCAGTACCAGCGTGTGGCCCCTCTCTAATACAGTGCAGTACCATAGTGTGGCACCTCTCTAATACAGAGCAGTACCATAGTGTGGCCCCTCTCTAATACAGTGTAGTACCATAGTGTGGCCCCTCTCTTATACAGAGCACTACCATAGTGTGGCCCCTCTCTAACACAGAGCAGTACCATAGTCTGGCCCCTCTCTAATACAGAGCAGTACCATATTGTGGCCCTCTCCAATCCAGAGCAGTACCATAGTGTGGCCCCTCTTTAATACACAGAGCAGTACCATAGTGTGGCCCCTCTCTAATAGAGAGCAGTACCATAGTGTGGCCCCTATCTAATACACAGAGCAGTACCATAGTGTGGCCCCTCTCTAATACAGAGCAGTACCATAGTGTGGCCCCTCTCTAATACAGAGCAGTACCATAGTGTGGCGCCACTCTAATACACAGGGCAGTACCATAGTGAGGCCCCTCTCCAATACAGAGCAGTACCATAGTGTGGCCCCTCTCTAACACAGAGCAGTACCATAGTGTGGCCCCTCTCTAACACAGAGCAGTTCCATAGTGTGGCCCCTCTCTAATACAGAGCAGTACCATAGTGTGGCCCCTCTCTAACATAGAGCAGTACCATAGTGTGGCCCCTCTCCTAACACAAGAGCAGTTCCATAGTGTGGCCCCTCTCTAATACAGACAGTCCCATAGTGTGGCCCCTCTCTAACACAGAGCAGTACCATAGTGTGGCCCCTCTCTAATACAGAGCAGTACCATAGTCTGGCCCCTCTCTAATACAGAGCAGTACCATAGTGTGGCCCCTCTCTAACACAGAGCAGTACCATAGTGTGGCCCCTCTCTAACACAGAGCGGTACCATAGTGTGGCCCCTCTGTAATACAGAGCAGTACCATAGTGTGGCCCCTCTCTAACACAGAGCAGTACCATAGTGTGGCCCCTCCCTAATACAGAGCAGTACCATAGTGTGGCCCCTCTCTAATACAGAGCAGTACCATAGTGTGACCCCTCTCTAATACAGAGCAGTACCATAGTGTGGCCCCTCTCTAATACAGAGCAGTACCATTGTGTGGCCCCTCACTTATAAATAGCAGTACCATAGTGTGGCCCCTCTCTAATACAGAGCAGTTCCATAGTGTGGCCCCTCTCTAATACAGAGCAGTACCATAGTGTGGCCCCTCTCTAATACAGAGCAGTACCATAGTGTGGCCCCTCTCTAACACAGAGCAGTAGCATAGTGTGGCCCCTCTCTAACACAGAGCAGTACCATATTGTGGCTCCTCTGTAATTCAGAGCAGTACCATAGTGTGGTCCCTCTCTAACACAGAGCAGTACCATAGTGTGGCCCCTCTCAAACACGGAGCAGTACCATAGTGTGGCCCCTCTGTAACACAGAGCAGTACCATAGTGTGGCCCCTCTGTAATACAGAGCAGTACCATAGTGTGGCCCCTCTCTAATACAGAGCAGTCCCATAGTGTGACCCCTCTCTAATACAGAGCAGTATCATAGTGTGACCCCTCTCTAATACAGAGCAGCACCATTGTGTGGCCCCTCACTTATAAAGAGCAGTACCACAGTGTGGCCCCTCACTAATAAAGAGCAGTACCACAGTGTGGCCCCTCACTAATAAAGAGCAGTCCCATTGTGTGGCCCCTCTCTAGTAAAGAGCAGTACCATAGTGTGGCCCCTCTCTAATAAAGAGCAGTACCATCGTGTGGCCCCTCTCTAATACAGAGCAGTACCATAGTGTGGCCCCTTTCTAATACAGAGCAGTACCATAGTGTGGCCCCTCTCTAATACAGAGCAGTACCATAGTGTGGCCCCTCTCTAACACAGAGCAGTACCATAGTGTGGCCCCTCTCTAATTCAGAGCAGTACCATAGTGTGACCCCTCTCTAATACAGAGCAGTACCATAGTGTGGCCCCTCACTAATAAAGAGCAGTACCATAGTGTGGCCCCTCACTAATAAAGAGCAGTCCCATTGTGTGGCCCCTCTCTAATAAAGAGCAGTACCATAGTGTGGCCCCTCTCTAATACAGAGCAGTACCATAGTGTGGCCCCTCTCTAATACAGAGCAGTACCATAGTGTGGCCCCTCTCTAACACAGAGCAGTACCATAGTGTGGCCCCTCTCTAATACAGAGCAGTACCATAGTGTGGCCCCTCTCTAACACAGAGCAGTACCATAGTGTGGCCCCTCTCTAATACAGAGCAGTACCATAGCGTGGCCCCTCTCTAACACAGAGCAGTACCATAGTGTGACCCCTCTCTAATACAGAGCAGTACCATAGTGTGGCCCCTCTCTAATACAGAGCAGTACCATAGTGTGGCCCCTCTCTAATACAGAGCAGTACCATAGTGTGGCCCCTCTCTAATACATAGCAGTACCATAGTGTGACCCCTCTCTAATACAGAGCAGTACCATAGTGTGGCCCCTCTCTAATACAGAGTAGTACCATAGTGTGGCCCCTCTCTAATACAGAGCAGTACCATATTGTGGCCCCTCTCTAATTCAGAGCAGTACCATAGTGTGACCCTTCTCTAATACAGAGCAGTACCATTATGTGGCCCCTCTCTAATACAGAGCAGTACCATAGTGTGGCCCCTCTCTAATACAGAGTAGTACCATAGTGTGGCCCCTCTCTAATACAGAGCAGTACCATAGTGTGGCCCCTCTCTAATACAGAGCAGTACCATAGTGTGGCCCCTCTCTAATACAGAGCAGTACCATAGTGTGGCCCCTTTCTAATTCAGAGCAGTACCATAGTGTGACCCCTCTCTAATACAGAGCAGTACCATTATGTGGCCCCTCACTAATAAAGAGCAGTACCATTGTGTGGCCCCTCTCTAACACAGAACAGTACCATAGTGTGGGTCCCCGGGTGCCGCTGATCTCAGCAGGTCGTAATCATCCTCCAGTTGGAAGTGGGAGCTCAGAGACACACTCTCCCCAGGTCATCCATGGTCCATGTGCAGGCTTCATTTCCATTACTCCAGAGGATGGTTGGGGCTGGAGATGGCCCCCTGCTGCTCTCTCAGTGTGCCCCCACACTCGTCATCCGCTGGGACAGACAGACAGACAGACAGGATCATACACTCTGTTGTGGGAAAGGGATGCTCATGTTGCACTGCCTGAGGGTCGGTACACACAGGTGTCCTGTTTCGTTTGAAACACACAAGGCGCAGCCCGACACTCTCATCTTCTCAAAGTTAGCATAAAAGGAGACCGCTGAAACAGTGCTGTGACAACCACTGACCTGCTAATTACACATAATATTGTGACATTTTCACTATAATAGTTTTTGACAATAGATCAGCAAAAATGCGAGTGTCGCGATGTTCCGCTTTTGTGATTAGTTTTATGCTCTTAAAGTGACATTGATGAGCTGCATCTCTCCAAAAGTTGAATAGATTTTAACTTTGGTTGCCTTTATTGAAAAGAATTTCTTCTGGCACGTTACTGTTGGTCAACAATTTAAAATTACTTGATGAGAAATGCTCCCGTCTCCTGCAAAGCCCCTTTACGTTAACATAGCTACTAAAATGTCAGCACAGCTTTTTATGGCCTTAAGCAAGACCCTTACACCCCACTAAGCCAGAGAGAGGGGGGGCTTGGCCTTCTTAGCCTAATCAACAGTGTGCAGCTTTCTGAAGACACCATCAGCTAAAATTACAGTGACAGAACTTTACTTGTATTGGGGAAGTGGAAGCTTAATTGAATTATGTGCGATGTCTGAATCCAGCAGTTTTAACAGTTTGATTCCTCGCTAACACTCGGCACTCTGAGTACTGAACACAAGTGCTTCAGCTGTTAAAGCCCCTCACTTATCCAACATGTAATACAAATTTATTCAATTTAACTTATTAATTACCACAGAAGATATCGCCAATTAAATTGTCCAACTCACTCATAGGCAGAGCAACCTGTTGAATCAACCCTTATCGAAAAACCACAACTTCGAGTCCAATTCAAAAGTAGAAAATGTAATAAAAGTTGTAACAGAATATACAATATCTATGTCGGCAAACAGGGTCTATGACCTTAAACAAGAATTAATCAGACACAAACAATCAAAGAAGAAAGACAACACCAAACCTAAAATGGATTTGCTCGCCGGATGAATATAGCAATCCGGCGGGAGCTAGACCATGGGCCTAAAACAAAAAAAACAGGACCCAAAACGCACAGGCTGATATAAAATAAAAAAAACATTTAATAACAATACTCACAACAAACCACGACAGGAGCAGCAGCACCACATCGCAAGCCTAAAACCCAGAATGCAGCTGCATTGCTAACTGGCAATTGCAGCTCTAAATCTCCAACTTCAACTCCACTTCAACGAGCAACAGGTGTGGCTCAGCAACAGGCGTGGCTCGCTGAAGTGGAGGCAAAGACAGCCAGAGGGGGAGGAGCTGCAAGGCAGAACCCTTACAGAACCAAAGCTTGTGTCTTCTGTTATTGTCCCAAGGAAGGCCAAAATCAAAGTTTCAGTATCAAAAGACAGCCAGATCTTCCTATGAAAAGGGCAAATATCAATCCCCAAATACTCTGACTGCACAGATGTTAAACTCCTTGTTGGTCTATTAAAAAAAAAAAAAAAAAAAAAAAAAAAAAACCTTTCAAGTTTTCTGAATACCAAAAAATAAAGTTTTAGTACATTATGAAAGGTCCACATTTTAATGAGGCTAAATTAAAAAGGGGGGGAAGAGGTATCCCCATTCTGGTGATGAAAGCGGTCTGTGTTGATCGGTGGAGCTGTGGATGTCCGAAAGTGTGAGTAATGTTAAATTGTCTCTGAAACTGGTCATTCATTTATTAAAATGCCCTCATCTTACTTGGAGCAGAGCTGAGCTCTATAGACTGTTCACAAAGACATCCATGGATTCAGCCTCTTTCTAATGAAAACCAAAACATGAAAAAATGGTCGGAGGTAATGAAGCACCTCTGGAAAGATTTACTGCTGCTCCTATGAACATAAGTGGTATGGGCAAATCCTAGTCAGTTTTCAGGGGTACAAAAAAATTAATTAATTAATTAAAAATAAAATAAATTAAAAAAGGGGACATGCTCTTATTTTTTTGGTGGTTGCAAGGCTGTTACAGTGTTCTCTGTTGTCTTAGGAATTGCCAAGGTACTCTCTCATAGTTTATGACCCTTTGCTTGACTCTAATGGCCTTCAAGGAGTCATTTTGGAATGCCTCCTGGAGCCCGTGCAGAGAAGAGATAAACCAGACCTAATTCCTCTCATTAAGGGGACAGAACTTCGCACAAGTCATTATCAAACTATTCTGTCTGAGTCTCAAGTTTAGTGAGAACACCCAAAACTAAATGCAAGTTGCCGACATTTAGCTCCACCTCATCCAAATAATGCAGCCCAGCTTGTGTTTAACGACTGATGAGGTCACTACTGACAAATAAAGGTCATTCTAATATAATCCTGTTCATGAAACTTTGTTTACGGCCTGGACGAATTCTGATTTGTCCTCGGAAGAGAGTTCTTCATAACGGCCTGTTTGTCCTGGCTGCCTATTTAAATCCTTTTTATTTAGCTGCCATAAACCACATTTAGCTGCCGGCAACCTCAAAACCCAAAATTAACAGGATTTAAACCCAGCGAAAGTCACACCAATAAAGGCAGTATAATCAGATTACAAAAGTCAATTAATTAACTTCATAACCAGTGCATCACTGCTGTGTTTTTATGTGTTGGTAATTCAGGGCACGTGTGTGATTAGGCAGTGAGTGTGTGTTCAGGGCACATGTTGATGAGGCAGTGAGTGTGTGTTCAGGGCACATGTTGATGAGGCAGTGAGTGTGTGTGACCCCATCAAAGATATGAGGACAGAGCGGCTGCTTCTACTTGATGTTTTCATAAAAACGAGTCACATTTTACATCTTTTTAGCTGAAGCCGCCGGGTGCTGATGTTTCCATGGTTACAAGCCGACAGGGATCTCTGATGTCTTCCATCGGAAAGTAAACATGAGCAGGAGGGGAGCAGAGAGAGGCGACCAGAATGCAGGGAGGGAACCCCATTTACCCCCAAACCTGTTCCTGTTTTTCCCTCAATTATCATGCCATCCATATTTCCTTTATCGCCCTGTAGATGGGTATTCCTCACCTGTTTTTAAGACAAGACTACACCCTGCATTCTGGAAGAACTGACACGACGCGTAAAACGCAGCAGTAAAGAAATCGGCTGAAAATAGTTGGTTCCCCATTTCCAATCATTTTCCCTCATTGAAAAGCTTTCCCAACTATAAGAATCATCACCTGGCAGGTAAACACGCAGCTCCTTCTGAATGCAAAAATTGGGCAGTTAAAAAATAAATGCAATTCAGGAAAACGTTTTATTTGGCGCTGGTAGCCAACCCTTACAATAGAGAAACTACCTCTTTCCGACGTTAAGGCGGAATATCCTGCAATGCTGGCCACCTGCTCTCAATCCTTTAAATTGAAACAATTATTAGCTACACATTTTGAATAGCAGTCAATATTTTGTGCCAATTCTGCATACAAATGAAGAGTTTATTTCTCCTCTTATCATAACATGCAGAACTGGCTACAACTGATAGTGTAAAGTGTTTTTGAAGAAAAACATTGCTAATAAAAAAAAAATTGAAAATGGGTAAAGAATAAACAGAAGCTAAGAGAGATTTTTTTATGCTGCCGCTATCTTAAGCTGAGCAGCTCTGCCACTAGTAAAACATACCTAAAGAAACAGCACGCAGTCATTTGCACACTCGATTAACATCCTAAAAGCCCAACATCCCCCAAGCAGTAACGCTTGGCTTCACGGGATTTTCAGTGGCATACTGTGACCCTTAAAGGCATAATTGCTTACAAGCTGTTCCTGTTTAAGATCACTTGATTAATAATCATGCAATTTATTTATTGAATAATCAAAACCAATCTATAAGCCTGTAATTATTAAGAAATGACAGAGATCACAGATGGGCTACACTGACAATGTACTTAATAGTGTTATTGTAGCAATTGGAAAATAATAATAACTAGCCGATACCCGGCTATTTATGGGCTATATGTCTTGAGACACGATAACAACCGATTTAATTAGCCAGTTTTGCTTGCAAAACGGCTTCAATATGCAGATTTTCACTTCATAACTAAGTTCCAAACCTGGCGCATGATCTTTTGTCACACAATAAAAACCGGTGTATACAGAAAAGCAGACTCGTTATTCACGGTGGTTTTGGAGGAAATGTGTGATATTATTTAAATCGCCAACTCAGTAATAATATATAGATAATAGTAATAATAATAATAAATTCAATATATTGTCTGAATTTCATCTCTGCGTTTAGTATTTTTTTTTTTTTAGCAGTGCAACCTAATTTATTTTAAAATTGCACCAGATCAAAAAATGTTTTCAGTGTTCGAAAGGACAGGTAACATTTATGGGAAGTGCAGTTGCACGGGGTTGTCGCTAATGCTATAATTATTTCTTACACGAAGCATTTGTAATTGAATAATTTTTGTAAATTGGTTATTCGCGGCGTTAACTTTGACGCCTGGCATGCATTGAAAATAATTTACTTTTTAAAAGCATGCCATGCATCCAACTTTCATGGTAGAAAAATTATCAACGAGGTCCTTTAAGTCCAGCTTCTTGGAAAGTTGATGGAAGGCTTCAATGTGAGATTGTATGATGAGCAATTAATTAATTTGGAACTAAATTTAAACCTTATTTGAATCCCCGATCTTCAGCAGCATTTACTACGTAATATTTACCACTCTTCAAGATGGAATTTGGAGAAATTTCAGTTAACTGCCATCCAGGCAATCTCATATTGTAGCCTTCCTCTTTGGCGCAAAGATGTATGTCTGAATCATTCATAGCAATGCAGCTTATTGGCAGCCTATTTGCTCAGCAAATTAATTCAATTAATTGTCCGATTCTTAATTGGAAAAACAGGTTGAGAGTTAACCTGCAAAAACAGTAACGTCACTGGTTGGAGTAAAAGTTTTATTTTTAAAAAAAAGTAAACTTAGCATGTGGACCAGAGTTGACAAAAACTGAATTTTTAAAATGTTTTCTCAGCAAATCATGCCGATGGGACACTGATGGAGAGTAAATACATACCTTCTACAGGAGCCACAGGAATTCAGAGGTTTCCAGAACACATTGGCGTTTTATGTCACCATTAATATGGATTGGAAAAATGCTTGATAACTATTGCAATGAAAAAAATAATGCAAGCAAGGGGAAATGGATAGCAATTCTACTGATTGATCCTCTCAACTGAACAAATTAACACTTAGTTGCTAATTAGGAAACATAATGTAAATGGGAATGGGTTTAGAGAGTTAATGCACCTTAAAGGAGAGCCGGGCCATAATCCCCTCAGATGGCAAGTCCAGGGTGGAAGAAAATAACTTGTACCAAAATGTATGTGTGTACCCTCTGAGTCAATTTTGCCTTCACAGATGTGTAAGTTGCCCATGCAGGGCAGTAACGCAACCCCAAAGCATGATGGGCACTTGCTTTTTGAAAGTCACTGATAACCGTCAGGATTAACACCTCCTATCGAGCCCAAAGAACAGAATAGCCATTATTTCCAGAAAGGAGCAGTCATCAGACCAGCACTCCTTCACCTCACTGTCTGCCCATTTCAAATGAGCTGGAGTCCAGAGACATTGGTGGCGCCATTAAATGGTGTGGATACATGACTTTCTCCGCTCGCAGAAGAGTGTTAACTTGAATTTGATCGTGCAAAAAACAAACTGCATTCACTGACACAGATCCTCTGAAGCAGTTACAAGCGCATGCGGTTTTATCTATAACTGTTAAGTTATTTATAACTGCATGTTAGTTCTTAATGTAAGTGCCATCTGAGGGCTCGAGGGTTACCTCATATTCAGTACTGGTATTCAGCCTTCTCTTTTACGCATGGATTCTGATCCGATTTTTTTCCAGATTCTCAAATTGTTTCCCAATATTATAGACTGTGGATGGTGAGAACCCCACGTTTGAGTGCTCACAAATTGAGAACATTGTTCTTAAACTGTCTATCTGATCATACAGCTTTGTAGTAGATAACCTAAACCCATCTTACTGGTAAATGGCCGTGCCCTTGTGACTGCTTATTAAATACCCAATTATAACCAAATCACTGGTTACCTACTCACTTCTTTACCTGTGGAACGTTCCAACAGTTGTTTTCCGAAGATTGCAAAACTTTTTCGCCTTTCCGTTCTCCTGCCCCAGTTGTTTTAGAATGTGTTGCAGAATTCTCAGTTTTCTGTTTTTTTTTTTCAAATATCAGTACACTTGATAAGAAACTTTTTTTTTTCTTTGCGCTTTTTTTCAACTTAATAATATTTTAAACAATGTCCCAATTCTTGAGGAACTGAGGTTGTATTATTATTTCTATACCTAATGCAGAAAATCTTTTTTTTTTTTTTTTTTGTCTGGAGAGTGTGGCTTCTTTGTTGATTAAAGTGTTAAAATCTGCCATTAGTTGGTACTACTTGGTACTGTATTTATTTGCAACAGATTTCGCCTTAAATTAAAATAAAAAAAAAATCCACATGGTCACTGAGTTAATGCGATAATGAGTAAATAAATAAAAAAATGCATGAATAAAAAGGAGAAAGCTCTTTTTCCGTACTGTCCATGTTTCTGTGGATATACTGCATGATTGCAGCAGCTCCCCTCAGTGTCAGGTGGAGGGACTTCATGAATGCACTTTTATCAGAGAACTATATATGATTTAACATGCAAGTCAGATGGGAGTGCAACTTTAAATACACTGTATTTTATACTAAATCTTGATTTGTCAGGTATTTTATTTTTTATTTAATTTATAAATACTTCAAAATGCATTCCTGTCCCCCCATGTTGGCAGGATTTTTTGTGACTGCGGCAGAACCAGCTCACCGGGGCCAATCAAAGACCCTGATTAATTGATTGATTGATTGATTGATTGATTACATGAGGTACCTGTGAAATTAATAAAAGAATAAAAAATGATAAATTATCCAAAACAGAGACAGAACTCTGCCATCCTCCTTTTCACATGATTGAAGCGTAATCATTGTTCATTAAGCCGGGAATGGAGCACAGCGGTCAAAAAAGTCATAACGTGTCTCTCCATTTCCGCGGTGCTAACAGGGCTAATTATACATTACTCCAGCTCTTATTAAGTTAATTGAGCTGCATACGCCCCGCGAGGTTTTTTTGCACGTGGCGGATAATGGCGGCGCTAAATGGACATTGAAGGGAAGCGGAAGAAGTCGGGGGCGGCCCCCCTTCCATTATCGCGCTCCGCCCAGGGCCCCCGTCTCGCTGTTTGTCAGCTGCTGTGACAGTAATAATGCAGCTTTGGGGAAAATGGGTCATGGCGGCTGTGTTTTCACCGGTATTTATCCTGTCAGGAATTACACCGACGCTGGGACGATCTGCTCCACTGGGCACAGGCGTATCCTCATCAGAGAGCGATTGCACACAGTCACAGCGCTCTATGAAAACTGCATTTCCCATGATGCAGCAATATTTTCGGTGGCTCATTGTGGAGAGGCACTCAGGCAGATGGGTGATACACCCTGCACGCAGAAGTGGCCTTCATCAGAGAAAATTATTGAACAGTGGAAAATCGGTTGGACATAGACTACACTTCCCCATGATGCAACATCACTGCAGCTGGCGAGGTGGGAGACAGCTTCCAGCTTTGGTCCAAAAAGGACTGTCTATATCATCTTAGATTAGGGTATGAAACGAACCGTGGCAGCATCAATTTCAGTCCCAACTGTCCACAGCAGATTCCTTGACAGCAGGAAGAGGAGTGAGAAGCAGGGAGCCTGTATGCAGCATTTGAGAACACTCACACTGCTGCACTGAGTGTGTGGGTGGAGCCACATACTCAGTGATGCGATATGGAACATGTACAGTACACCATACACTACCCCCTCCCAACACACATACATGCGCACTCACATACATGCAAACACACACACACACACACACACACACACCCACACACACTCCCACGCACACTCACATACACTCACACCCCGCGCACACACACACACACACACTCACACACACTCACATACATGCAAACACAAACACTCACGCACACTCACACTCACACGCACACTCACACACACACACACACACACACACACACACACACACACCCACACACCCTTACACACTCACATGCACCTCCACACACACACACACACACACACACACACACTACGCACACTCTCACACACAGAACATAGCAAATACACACACGCACACACACACACACTCAGATGCACGCATACACACACCCCACACATACTAACATACACACGCCGCGCACACACACACACACACACGCACGCACGCACACACAGACTCAAAGGCCTGCAAACACACACAAGCGCACACACACACTCACGCATTTCACACGACGCACACACACACACAGAAGCATACGAGAGACATCTGATATGACCAACACACAAGGCCTGTGTGCGACATAAGGAGATGGTACACACATTTTATGAGGGGTAAAACTGAACAATTACAGAAAAAAGGTTTTTACAGGAAATACATGATTGCTAAGGATCTCCCCAAAAAAATTAAATAAATAAATAAAATAAAGGAAAAAGGAAAATGTGAAGCCCCTGCCACAGGAGGGGGTGAGGGAGGTAGAGATTACCCACAGAACAAGGCCATTGCAGAACGTAATGGAGCAGGTGGAGCTGGAGGCATCTGACAGTGTACTGATTCAGAGCGTTAGGACGCGAGCTGGAACGAGCTG
>JAFJMP010000227.1:0-23838 GCA_029692085.1 Gymnothorax javanicus | reverse complement strand
AATGTGATGTCCTAAATATTCCACACTTTTTCTGTAGGAAATTACATTTGGAAAGTTTTGCTCTAACATACCATGTTTCTCTAGGCATGCGAGCACTTCATGTCTTTTTCATGTGCTCCTCCTCAGAAGAAGTAGTGATGAGGATATCATCTTGAAACACATCACATGATCCAGCCCTTGGAGTATCTGGTCCATAACAGACTGAAAAATTGCTGGAGCACTGGAAACCCCACAGCTGAACCGATGATATTTGTAGAGCCCCTTGTGCATGTTTATGGTCAAATATTTCTCTGACTCCTCATCCAACTGCAGCTGTTGGTAGGCATGAGAAAAGGTCAAGCTAACCAAAAGATGTTCCTCCGGCTAAAGTAGCGAACAAATCTTCAGTATTTGGTAGTGGGCATGACTCCTCTTATACACACTGGTTAATACTGACCTTGTAGTCGCCGATATCCTGATTGTTTTTGTCAGCCTTGGGCACAGCGACAATGGAGCTGCCCGCTCACTTTTTTCTCAATTTTGAAATCAATTTGCTTCCTCCAATCTATCCAACTCTGCCTCCAAATCTTCCTTCAGTGCATAATGAACTGGATGAGCTTTGCAGAAGATTGGTTTGTATCAGCTTTTGGCGCAGATTTTCACCTTGAATACAGCCTTGGCCTCTCGGTGAAAACACTGCCTGGTGGCGCTGTATCACTTCTTTGACTCCAGGTTTACACTCTGCCTGTGTTTGCACCCTGTGTACTGTGAAGATCTGATTCAAGTTCAAATGTAGTGTTTTTTTAGCCAATTACGGCCCAACAGAGCATGTCTGTCCCCTGGACAATGACCAGTGGTAGAGTGACTCACTGCAACTCATACTGTACTGGCAGCATAATTACCCTCGGACAGCAATCATTTGGCCTGGAGTGGGATTTCAGCTTTTAACCTGGATGCTGACTGCAAAGGGAAATGGGTGAAGTTCGTCTGGTAGAATTTGTCAGATTTTACCGACACTGCAGGTCCAGTATCCGTGAGCATAGTTGTGCTTTTGTTTGCAAAAAAACGAACAACATTTACTGTGTATCCACTTTCAAAGCTCGAAGTGGAGTATGTACACACACTCCGAAAAGTTCATTAACATCATCGTCTCTTCTGGGTTCACTTCCCTCAGTGTCCACATACTGGCCCTCATTTATCAAACTTGCGTAGGATCTGGTGTAGATTCTGGTGTAAATATCAGCGTTCGCCAGGTGTCACGTCTGATTTACTAAAAGTGCGTACGTCGCGGATTTCGGTGTAGAACTGGCGAGCGTTGATAAATCTGGCGGCTGAAACCATCGTAATTTATATGACACGCCCCTATAAATTCATGCTCCGAGGCACGGGTCCTGCCCTCTTTACGACATGGACTCTCGAAGACGGCAAAGAAGAGAGAACTTCACTGAGGAGGAAATATAAATTATCACGTCCGAGGTGGAAAAAACAAAATAATTTTATTTGGAAGCCTTAAGAGTGGCACAAAGGGAGCCCAGAAGGCTGCAGTTTGAAAACTATTGCTGCTGCGTGTAAACACCGCTGAGGTGGAAAACCGGAGCGCAGCAGACGTTAATTTAATTCATCAATAAATCAAAGTGACTATTCGACTTTTGTCCAAGCAAAAAAATTGATCGAAATTTATGTTAGACGCACTTATAAGTGTGGCCAAGATGCACATTTCTCCATTGCCCGCGCTTATTTTAAGTGTATCCAAAGCTAAATTTTTCTTGGCCAAACTTATTTTAAGCGGTACTTTCTATAAGCTGCCCTAGAATGGTCATCAACTTATGACTTATAAGTGTGGCCAAGAAAGAAATTCAGCATTGATTTGATTTGATTTGAATTTATTTAGTAAAATAGTGCACAAAAGTACATGAATATAGTGTACATTAAAAAAACATGGATAACACAATAAAGTGAAAACACTTATTTCCATTGTGGTCCATTGCCCACACGTATAAGTCGAATAACATCGGCCTTAATAAATTCAATTTATAGATCCATGATATTTCAGGTTATATAGCCTACATAATTGACAATCCAAATGCTTACATGTAGGTTAAAAAAAAGTGGTCCGATTTAAGATCGCCACCAAAAAACGGGTTGCGGTGCTCAGGCGCAGCAGCGCACGGACCGTGGAGGCCAATCAGGCTCAAACCTCCAGCTGCCACTGCCCAGGAGCGCATGGCAGCAGGGCTCCCCCCCTCCATTTGGGAATACGAGATGGTGCAGACACGGATGAGTCCCCACCGCCTCGATCGGAGCTGCATGAGAGTAATTGTTAAAATACAGTCTGCAGAGATCACTCTTCATTGTACTTTTATTATGACATTTTATTGGGTGCCACAAAAAACGAGCAGCCACTCGTCACTTTCCGGAGGAGATCTTCTGTGCCGAAAAGTTTCTCACACGTTGGACAGAAGCTTATTCCAATAACAATAGAAGATCTGCCATTGTCAAAAATGTGATCATGGCCAAAAGTGTCCGTGAGGCCTGTATATACTGGGCAAGAAAAAGAAACGCATAAGTTAGCTAGTTAGTCAATGTACTCTTATGGTTACTCAGTCAAAGTGACCGCAAAATAAAGAGAAGTTTGATGAAACGAGTGTAAATGCGCAGCGCTAGTAATAAATTTGCTTTTTCTAAAATAATTACGCAAACTTATTTTCCAGTCTGCCTTTAATTAACTTGCGTTTCTTTTGTTGTTCAGTATATATCTGAATGGACCAGCATCTGACATGCCACACTGCATGTCTGCCAAGCCACGCATTGCGCTTAATCAAATTGATTGTAATTGTCAGCCGTCTGGCCTGACAAGCAGGTTGTCTCAAAATATAAGTTAAATAATTTCTCAACACAGGTGTCTTATTTATTTATTTATTTAGTCATTCATTTATTAATTTAGCCTATTTATCTATTCAGACTATTTATTCATTTTACTAATAAGAGAAACAACAGCATGACGCCTGTACCGCTGCATATGGTTTATTACTCATTTTGACAGCTGCACTCGTTCCTGCATGTTGTTTCGCTGGTTTCAAATTTGCGTACACCTGGTCAGACCTGGCGTGAGATTTTTTGCGGACTGTTCGCTCACGTTCAGATTGATAAATGCCGATCCTTGAGGGAGATTTGGCGTACACCCATTTTTTTGGTGTACGCACGTTTGATAAATGAGGGCCACTGAGTCTGATTAGTGCCTTTTTCCTTTCTGTAAGCACGAGCAATGTGTCCAATCTTTGAGCAGGCATGACACTTCTCATTCTTAAACCTACAGTCCCGTGCTGAGTGTTTACCACCACAACGACAACATGTTTGCTGCTCCCCGGTGATTGTCTTATTTTTTTGCCCTTTTTCTGTGTTCTTGTTTTCTCATCTAAACTGTCCTTTCCTTCCTTTGTCAGAAAAACTGTGAGCAGCAGACAGAGCATGTGCCTGGTGAGGGTGACCCTGTCTTGAAAACTCGATCACATTTTTGGATGCAAGTTCCATTGATAGTGCAATCTCACAAGCCCACGAAAAGGTCAGTTCCTTTTCTGACAACAAACAGCGCTGAGCAGCATCAGAAAGAAATACACCCACAAAGCGATCTCTCGGGGCATCATCCAAATACTGACCAAAATCACACATAGCCGATAGCCGTCTCAAAGCCACGACATAATTAGCAACTGATTCCGCTTCCTTTTGGTTTTGTTTCTGAGAAAACGGAAGCACTCCGCAATCACAACGGCTGGCTTGTAATGCATACTCAGAGCTTTCGTCAGGTCAGCATACTGCAGAAACTGGGCACTCTCGGAGACACAAGATTTTTCAGCAGCTTATATGCATCTGCTCCGATCACAGAAAGAAAGACGCAGACCTATTTGTTCCACCAGCGACATCATAACCCAACATCCACAGCTCAAAACGCTCCAAACATGAATCAAAATCCTCCTTTGGCTCATTGTATCCATCCACATGACCCACCTGCATGGATATGTTAGCCAAATGCTAACTGCTAGTCTGACACAGACCCGGTTCCTCCAAAAAGTTTTCTCTTTTTTTCTTCTTTCGTTCGACCAGTGCACGGGTCCTTACAAAGTCTGGTCGCGCAATGGAATCTTTAAAAATCCTTGTCGCCACTGTAATATAGTGGATCGGCTCAGGAATCAAGCAGAGAGTGCAGAATTCAATGTCACGTCTTTACTTGGGGCTTTAGAAATCAGACTACACACTACAAGGCTGTGTCCGAATAGTCTTTTTTGCCCAGGAAAGTTCATAACTTCTAAAAAATGATCCAGAAATAATTACGTGACGGCCATGATAAGTGTATTCAAAGTCAATGCAATGCAGGACAGATTACATTCAAAGTCAATGCAAAGACGCAAATACACATGTGTATTCGCGTCTTTGCATTAACTTTGAATGTAACCTGTCCCTGAAAAAATTTGTTTCGTCAGTGTGCAAGCTGCTTTAGAACACAAGCATTATTTCAGTTTTTCATTTCTATTCGTGCTTTCCTGCAGTCCATACTGTGGCCTATTGCCAGATGTTACGACAGCGCTGCTGAGAGACACACAGATCTCGAACGAAGTTTATTTTCTCCTGATCTGTTGGTATTTAATTACAGTGATGTAATCGCGTGGCTCTGATTAGGCTCCTTGCCGATGGGAAAGCAAACAGGTTCTTAGGAGGTTCGTAGGGTGAACCAACTAAGCGCTGGCACTAGCACCAGGTTCTTTTACTTCGTTGCAACACTGCTCACGTGGTTCGTGGGGAAGCGCTATAGTTCTAAACAAGCGCCACGCTGTCATGATCTCCTATGGGACTTGGTGTGCATCCTTCATTTTGCAGGTTTTTGCATAAATTTTCACTCCCCCTACGGGCACTTGCACTAGTATGATAAAATCATGGAAAAAAAAGGAGCAAAGATACCTTGACTAAAATTGATGCATACATTCACAAATATATAAGTACTGAAATTAAAAAAAAAAAACTAACAATTCACCACTATGGAATCAACTCATTGCAGGTAAAACAGAGTTATGGGTGGATATTTGCAGGGAATATTATGGATTTTCAATGGATCAAAAATCAGAAATAAAAGAAATTGAAAAATAATAAAATTAAGGAAAACAGAGACACAGAGACACATTCACGAAAATACTTCAATTTTGTCTTTTACCTTTAACACGTTCCTTCACAAGTACATATTTACTAAACACTGAAAAAGAGAAACTCACATCTCACGTTGATGGAACCAGTGACCACAGTGATATTGAACATATTTACTAAACACTGAAAAAGAGAAACTCACATCTCACGTTGATGGAACCAGTGACCACAGTGTGTGAACCAGAATGTCTTGGATGCTGGGCAGTGGATCAGAACTGGACTCGTTGAAAACCAGTTCTACCTCTACAGCTGTTCCACCTGTCCCTTGTCTAATTAATGATAATAAAAGGAACACATTACAATTCTTAAAGTAAAAAAAAAAGATTGATGCCTGATAAGCAGTTGGAATGAAAGCAATCACACGGACAATGTCAGGCAAAAAACAATACATTTGTTCATTAACATGTTTTGGCTCTAGAGTATTTCAGGTATAGCCTGGCCGAATAATGATATGTTTCAAAAAAAAAAAAAAAAAAAAACCATATTCTTCAAAGATAATCACATTTCAATTTTGAAAGCAGCAAATTTTTCTTGGACACACAAAGCTGAATGAACATAATTGTTAACTTACCTGAATAAATCGCACTTGAGTCGGTCGAAAAAAAGAAGCCCAAACCGTATGTTCAAAATCGTATCACACTACAAAAAAAAAGAAAAAAAGTCATCATTACATCTCTACATCTCTAGACAGCTTTTTCAGATAAACAAATGCATGCACCGCACTTCTGCAAAAAGAGTTGAATGCAAACAAATCAGTGTCTGAAGTTTGTAAAAAAGCAATACGATTGTCATATGTTGTTCTGAACTTCATGAAGTAATGATTCTGCATCTTTCCCATCAAGCCAGTCAGGAATATGTGCAAGAGCACTTAAACATGCAACGAAGTATAAATGAAAAATTTTCTGATCATGCTAATTATTTTGTTTTCAAAATTTTATAGCTGCGATTAGGGCGTTGTCTAGTACCTAAAACAGTAATATTTTAAGTGCATTTTTTTTCACTTAACAGGCATGAACATTTTTTTTTTAGATTTTTCTAAATATGAATTGACAAATGTCATTGACACTGCAGTGAATTTCCAGTCTCATTGTGCAATATTCACTGCAACAGAAAGAATTCTGAAAACACAAACATTATACAGTTATTTTTCAGAGCACCCATATAACATGGCTAATTAAAAAGAAATTATTTGTAAAGCATTGCATGATAATATCCAAAATATGGATTGTAGTTCAAGTGAAATAAGGCACAAAAAACAACCATATATCTGAAAGGCACAGTGCAAAATGATCAAAGGTTGACTCACAAATCTAACAAGTCTGGTGGCCAGTTCTTGAAATTCAGTTGATTGATTGTTTTCCAGTGCACGCTCGAATGGAACAGCCAGGGTTGCCTCAACAAATACGACTGTTCCAGGGGTAGGAGGTTCAGATGAGCTGAATGTTGAGGCAGCTGCAGTACACATAATAGAAAAAACAGATATGAGTGGTTATAAGAAGGCGAAGATATGGATAATAATTGCCTCAGGACAATCAGAAATATGAGAAACTGTTCAAATCTCAGTAGTAAAATGAAAAAATTAAGGAAAACATAGACGTAGGGACACTCACTAAAATACTTGAATTGTGTCTTTTACCTTTAATACACACCTTCCCAAGTATATATTTATATAAAAATGAACTCACATCTCACATTGATGGAACCAATGACCACAGTGATATTGAACTCTGCTGTAACAGTTGAACTGGAGTCTGATACTGCTGTTACAATGGTGTCCAGAATGTCTTGGATGCTGGGCAGTGGATCAGAACTGGACTCGTTGAAAACCAGTTCTACCTCTACAGCTGTTCCACCTGTCCCTTGTCTAATTAATGATAATAAAAGGAACACATTACAATTCTTAAAGTAAAAAGAAAAGATTGATGCCTGATAAGCAGTTGGAATGAAAGCAATCACGGACAATGTCAGGCAAAAAAACAATACATGTGTTCATTAACATGTTTTGGCTCTAGAGTATTTCAGGTATAGCCTGGCCGAATAATGATATATTTAAAAAAAAAAAAAAAAAAAGAAAACCATATTCTTCAAAGATAATCACATTTCAATTTTCGAAGCAGCAAATTTTTTCTTGGACACACAAAGCTGAATGAACATAACTGTTAACTTACCTGAATCGTCGCACTTGAGTCCGGTCGAAAAGAAGCCCAAACCGTATGTTCAAAATCGTATCACACTACAAAATAAAAGAAAAAGAAGTCATCATTACATCTCTACATCTCTAGACAGCTTTTTTTCAGATAAACAAATGCATGCACCGCACTTCTGCAAAAAGAGTTGAATGCAAACAAATCAGTGTCTGAAGTTTGTAAAAAGCAATACGATTGTCATATGTTGTTCTGAACTTCATGAAGTAATGATTCTGCATCTTTCCCATCAAGCCAGTCAGGAATATGTGCAAGAGCACTTAAACATGCAATGAAATATAAATGAAAAATTTTCTGATCATGCTAATTATTTTGTTTTCAAAATTTTATAGCTGCGATTAGGCGTTGTCTAGTACCAAAAACAGTAATATTTTAAGTGCATTTTTTTTTCACTTAACAGGCATGAATTTTTTTTTTTAGATTTTTCTAAATATGAATTGACAAATGTCATTGACACTGCAGTGAATTTACAGTCTCATTGTGCAATATTCACTGCAACAGAAAGAATTCTGAAAAAACACAAACATTATACAGTTATTTTTCAGAGCACCATATAACATGGCTAGTTTAAAAGAAATTATTTGTAAAGCATTGCATGATAATATCCAAAATATGGATTGTAGTTCAAGTGAAATAAGGCACAAAAAACAACCATATATCTGAAAGGCACAGTGCAAAATGATCAAAGGTTGACTCACAAATCTAACAAGTCTGGTGGCCAGTTCTTGAAATTCAGTTGATTGATTATTTTCCAGTGCACGCTCGAATGGAACAGCCAGGGTTGCCTCAACAAATACCACTGTTCAGGGGTAGGAGGTTCAGATGAGCTGAATGTTGAGGCAGCTGCAGTACACATAATAGAAAAAACAGATATGAGTGGTTATAAGAAGGCGAAGATATGGATAATAATTGCCTCAGGACAATCAGAAATATGAGAAACTGTTCAAATCTCAGTAGTAAAATGAAAAAAATTAAGGAAAACATAGACGTAGGGACACTCACTAAAATACTTAAATTGTGTCTTTTACCTTTAATACACACCTTCCCAAGTATATATTTATATAAAAATGAACTCACATCTCACATTGATGGAACCAATGACCACAGTGATATTGAACTCTGCTGTAACAGTTGAACTGGAGTCTGATACTGCTGTTACAATGGTGTCCAGAATGTCTTGGATGCTGGGCAGTGGATCAGAACTGGACTCGTTGAAAACCAGTTCTACCTCTACAGCTGTTCCACCTGTCCCTTGTCTAATTAATGATAATAAAAGGAACACATTACAATTCCTAAAGTAAAAAGAAAAGATTGATGCCTGATAAGCAGTTGGAATGAAAGCAATCACGGACAATGTCAGGCAAAAAAACAATACATTTGTTCATTAACATGTTTTGGCTCTAGAGTATTTCAGGTATAGCCTGGCGAATAATGATATATTTCAAAAAAAAAAAAAAAAAAAAAAAACCATATTCTTCAAAGATAATCACATTTCAATTTTGAAGCAGCAAATTTTTTCTTGGACACACAAAGCTGAATGAACATAACTGTTAACTTACCTGAATCGTCGCACTTGAGTCCGGTCGAAAAAGAAGCCCAAACCGTATGTTCAAAATCGTATCACACTACAAAATAAAAAAAAAAAAAGTCATCATTACATCTCTACATCTCTAGACAGCTTTTTCAGATAAACAAATGCAACAACCGCACTTCTGCAAAAAGAGTTGAATGCAAACAAATCAGTGTCTGAAGTTTGTAAAAAGCAATACGATTGTCATATGTTGTTCTGAACTTCATGAAGTAATGATTCTGCATCTTTCCCATCAAGCCAGTCAGGAATATGTGCAAGAGCACTTAAACATGCAACAAAATATAAATGAAAAAATTTTCTGATCATGCTAATTATTTTGTTTTCAAAATTTTATAGCTGCGATTAGGCGTTGTCTAGTACCTAAAACAGTAATATTTTAAGTGCATTTTTTTTTTCACTTAACAGGCATGAACATTTTTTTTAGATTTTTCTAAATATGAATTGACAAATGTCATTGACACTGCAGTGAATTTACAGTCTCATTGTGCAATATTCACTGCAACAGAAAGAATTCTGAAAACACAAACATTATACAGTTATTTTTCAGAGCACCATATAACATGGCTAGTAAAAAAGAAATAATTTGTAAAAGCCTTGCATGATAATATCCAAAATATGGATTGTAGTTCAAGTGAAATAAGGCACAAAAAACAACCATATATCTGAAAGGCACAGTGCAAAATGATCAAAGGTTGACTCACAAATCTAACAAGTCTGGTGGCCAGTTCTTGAAATTCAGTTGATTGATTGTTTTCCAGTGCACGCTCGAATGGAACAGCCAGGGTTGCCTCAACAAATACGACTGTTCCAGGGGTAGGAGGTTCAGATGAGCTGAATGTTGTGGCAGCTGCAGTACACATAATAGAAAAAACAGATATGAGTGGTTATAAGAAGGCGAAGATATGGATAATAATTGCCTCAGGAAAATCAGAAATATGAGAAACTGTTCAAATCTCAGCAGTAAAATGAAAAAATTAAGGAAAACATAGACGTAGGGACACTCACTAAAATACTTGAATTGTGTCTTTTACCTTTAATACACACCTTCCCAAGTATATATTTATATAAAAAAGAACTCACATCTCACGTTGATGGAACCAATGACCACAGTGATATTGAACTCTGCTGTAACAGTTGAACTGGAGTCTGATACTGCTGTTACAATGGTGTCCAGAATGTCTTGGATGCTGGGCAGTGGATCAGAACTGGACTCGTTGAAAACCAGTTCTACCTCTACAGCTGTTCCACCTGTCCCTTGTCTAATTAATGATAAAAAAAGGAACACATTACAATTCCTAAAGTAAAAAGAAAAGATTGATGCCTGATAAGCAGTTGGAATGAAAGCAATCACGGACAATGTCAGGCAAAAAAAACAATACATTTGTTCATTAACATGTTTTGGCTCTAGAGTATTTCAGGTATAGCCTGGCCGAATAATGATATATTTCAAAAAAAAAAAAAAAAAAAAAAAAACCATATTCTTCAAAGATAATCACATTTCAATTTTGAAGCAGCAAATTTTTTCTTGGACACACAAAGCTGAATGAACATAACTGTTAACTTACCTGAATAAATCGCACTTGAGTCCGGTCGAAAAAGAAGCCCAAAACCGTATGTTCAAAATCGTATCACACTACAAAATAAAAAGAAAAAAGAAGTCATCATTACATCTCTACATCTCTAGACAGCTTTTTCAGATAAACAAATGCATGCACCGCACTTCTGCAAAAGAGTTGAATGCAAACAAATCAGTGTCTGAAGTTTGTAAAAAGCAATACGATTGTCATATGTTGTTCTGAACTTCATGAAGTAATGATTCTGCATCTTTCCCATCAAGCCAGTCAGGAATATGTGCAAGAGCACTTAAACATGCAACAAAATATAAATGAAAAAATTTTCTGATCATGCTAATTATTTTGTTTTCAAAATTTTATAGCTGCGATTAGGCGTTGTCTAGAACCTAAAACAGTAATATTTTAAGTGCATTTTTTTTTCACTTAACAGGCATGAACATTTTTTTTAGATTTTTCTAAATATGAATTGACAAATGTCATTGACACTGCAGTGAATTTCCAGTCTCATTGTGCAATATTCACTGCAACAGAAAGAATTATGAAAACACAAACATTATACAGTTATTTTTCAGAGAACCATATAACATGGCTAGTTTAAAAGAAATTATTTGTAAAGCATTGCATGATAATATCAAAATATGGATTGTAGTTCAAGTGAAATAAGGCACAAAAAAAAACAACCATATATCTGAAAGGCACAGTGCAAAATGATCAAAGGTTGACTCACAAATCTAACAAGTCTGGTGGCCAGTTCTTGAAATTCAGTTGATTGATTGTTTTCCAGTGCACTTTCGAATGGAACAGCCAGGGTTGCCTCAACAAATACGACTGTTCCAGGGGTAGGAGGTTCAGATGAGCTGAATGTTGAGGCAGCTGCAGTACACATAATAGAAAAAAACAGATATGAGTGGTTATAAGAAGGCGAAGATATGGATAATAATTGCCTCAGGACAATCAGAAATATGAGAAACTGTTCAAATCACAGTAGTAAAATGAAAAAATTAAGGAAAACATAGACGTAGGGACACTCACTAAAATACTTGAATTGTGTATTTTACCTTTAATACACACCTTCCCAAGTATATATTTATATAAAAAAATGAACTCACATCTCACATTGATGGAACCAATGACCACAGTGATATTGAACTCTGCTGTAACAGTTGAACTGGAGTCTGATACTGCTGTTACAATGGTGTCCAGAATGTCTTGGTTGCTGGGCAGTGGATCAGAACTGGACTCGTTGAAAACCAGTTCTACCTCTACAGCTGTTCCACCTGTCCCTTGTCTAATTAATGATAATAAAAGGAACACATTACAATTCTTAAAGTAAAAAGAAAAGATTGATGCCTGATAAGCAGTTGGAATGAAAGCAATCACGGACAATGTCAGGCAAAAAACAATACATTTGTTCATTAACATGTTTTGGCTCTAGAGTATTTCAGGTATAGCCTGGCCGAATAAGGATATATTTCCAAAAAAAAAAAAAAAAAAAAACCATATTCTTCAAAGATAATCACATTTCAATTTTGAAGCAGCAAATTTTTTCTTGGACACACAAAGCTGAATGAACATAACTGTTAACTTACCTGAATCGTCGCACTTGAGTCCGGTCGAAAAAGAAGCCCAAACCGTATGTTCAAAATCGTATCACACTACAAAATAAAAGAAAAGAAGTCATCATTACATCTCTACATCTCTAGACAGCTTTTTTTCAGATAAACAAATGCATGCACCGCACTTCTGCAAAAGAGTTGAATGCAAACAAATCAGTGTCTGAAGTTTGTAAAAAGCAATACGATTGTCATATGTTGTTCTGAACTTCATGAAGTAATGATTCTGCATCTTTCCCATCAAGCCAGTCAGGAATATGTGCAAGAGCACTTAAACATGCAACAAAAATATAAATGAAAAATTTTCTGATCATGCTAATTATTTTGTTTTCAAAATTTTATAGCTGCGATTAGGCGTTGTCTAGTACCTAAAACAGTAATATTTTAAGTGCATTTTTTTTTTTCACTTAACAGGCGTGACATTTTTTTTAGATTTTTCTAAATATGAATTGACAAATGTCATTGACACTGCAGTGAATTTCCAGTCTCACTGTGCAATATTCACTGCAACAGAAAGAATTCTGAAAACACAAACATTATACAGTTATTTTTCAGAGCACCATATAACATGGCTAGTTAAAAAAGAAATTATTTGTAAAGCATTGCATGATAATATCCAAAATATGGATTGTAGTTCAAGTGAAATAAGGCACAAAAACAACCATATATCTGAAAGGCACAGTGCAAAATGATCAAAGGTTGACTCACAAATCTAACAAGTCTGGTGGCCAGTTCTTGAAATTCAGTTGATTGATTGTTTTCCAGTGCACTCGAATGGAACAGCCAGGGTTGCCTCAACAAATACGACTGTTCCAGGGGTAGGAGGTTCAGATGAGCTGAATGTTGTGGCAGCTGCAGTACACATAATAGAAAAAAAATAGATATGAGTGGTTATAAGAAGGCGAAGATATGGATAATAATTGCCTCAGGACAATCAGAAATATGAGAAACTGTTCAAATCTCAGTAGTAAAATGAAAAAATTAAGGAAAACACAGACGTAGGGACACTCACTAAAATACTTGAATTGTGTCTTTTACCTTTAATACACACCTTCCCAAGTATATATTTATATAAAAATGAACTCACATCTCACATTGATGGAACCAATGATCACAGTGATATTGAACTCTGCTGTAACAGTTGAACTGGAGTCTGATACTGCTGTTACAATGGTGTCCAGAATGTCTTGGATGCTGGGCAGTGGATCAGAACTGGACTCGTTGAAAACCAGTTCTACCTCTACAGCTGTTCCACCTGTCCCTTGTCTAATTAATGATAATAAAAAGGAACACATTACAATTCTTAAAGTAAAAAGAAAAAGATTGATGCCTGATAAGCAGTTGGAATGAAAGCAATCACGGACAATGTCAGGCAAAAAACAATAAATTTGTTCATTAACATGTTTTGGCTCTAGAGTATTTCAGGTATAGCCTGGCGAATAATGATATATTTCAAAAAAAAAAAAAAAAAAACCATATTCTTCAAAGATAATCACATTTCAATTTTAGAAGCAGCAAATTTTTTTCTTGGACACACAAAGCTGAATGAACATAACTGTTAACTTACCTGAATCGTCGCACTTGAGTCCGGTCGAAAAGAAGCCCAAACCGTATGTTCAAAATCGTATCACACTACAAAATAAAAAAAAAAGAAGTCATCATTACATCTCTACATCTCTAGACAGCTTTTTTTCAGATAAACAAATGCATGCACCGCACTTCTGCAAAAAGAGTTGAATGCAAACAAATCAGTGTCTGAAGTTTGTAAAAAGCAATACGATTGTCATATGTTGTTCTGAACTTCATGAAGTAATGATTCTGCATCTTTCCCATCAAGCCAGTCAGGAATATGTGCAAGAGCACTTAAACATGCAACGAAATATAAATGAAAAATTTTCTGATCATCCTAATTATTTTGTTTTCAAAATTTTATAGCTGCGATTAGGGCGTTGTCTAGTACCTAAAACAGTAATATTTTAAGTGCATTTTTTTTTTTTCTGTTAACAGGCATGAATTTTTTTTTTAGATTTTTCTAAATATGAATTGACAAATGTCATTGACACTGCAGTGAATTTACAGTCTCATTGTGCAATATTCACTGCAACAGAAAGAATTCTGAAAACACAAACATTATACAGTTATTTTTCAGAGCACCATATAACATGGCTAGTTAAAAAGAAATAATTTGTAAAGCCTTGCATGATAATATCCAAAATATGGATTGTAGTTCAAGTGAAATAAGGCACAAAAAACAACCATATATCTGAAAGGCACAGTGCAAAATGATCAAAGGTTGACTCACAAATCTAACAAGTCTGGTGGCCAGTTCTTGAAATTCAGTTGATTGATTGTTTTCCAGTGCAATGCTCGAATGGAACAGCCAGGGTTGCCTCAAAAATACGACTGTTCCAGGGGTAGGAGGTTCAGATGAGCTGAATGTTGAGGCAGCTGCAGTACACATAATAGAAAAAAACAGATATGAGTGGTTATAAGAAGGCGAAGATATGGATAATAATTGCCTCAGGACAATCAGAAATATGAGAAACTGTTCAAATCTCAGTAGTAAAATGAAAAAAAAATTAAGGAAAACATAGACGTAGGGACACTCACTAAAATACTTGAATTGTGTATTTTACCTTTAATACACACCTTCCCAAGTATATATTTATATAAAAATGAACTCATCTCACATTGATGGAACCAATGACCACAGTGATATTGAACTCTGCTGTAACAGTTGAACTGGAGTCTGATACTGCTGTTACAATGGTGTCCAGAATGTCTTGGATGCTGGGCAGTGGATCAGAACTGGACTCGTTGAAAACCAGTTCTACCTCTACAGCTGTTCCACCTGTCCCTTGTCTAATTAATGATAATAAAAGGAACACATTACAATTCTTAAAGTAAAAAGAAAAGATTGATGCCTGATAAGCAGTTGGAATGAAAGCAATCACGGACAATGTCAGGCAAAAAACAATACATTTGTTCATTAACATGTTTTGGCTCTAGAGTATTTCAGGTATAGCCTGGCCGAATAATGATATATTTCAAAAAAAAAAAAAAAAAAAAAAACCATATTCTTCAAAGATAATCACATTTCAATTTTGAAGCAGCAAATTTTTCTTGGACACACAAAGCTGAATGAACATAACTGTTAACTTACCTGAATCGTCAGACTTGAGTCCGGTCGAAAAAAGAAGCCCAAACCGTATGTTCAAAATCGTATCACACTACAAAATAAAAGAAAAAGAAGTCATCATTACATCTCTACATCTCTAGACAGCTTTTTCAGATAAACAAATGCATGCACCGCACTTCTGCAAAAGAGTTGAATGCAAACAAATCAGTGTCTGAAGTTTGTAAAAAGCAATACGATTGTCATATGTTGTTCTGAACTTCATGAAGTAATGATTCTGCATCTTTCCCATCAAGCCAGTCAGGAATATGTGCAAGAGCACTTAAACATGCAACAAAATATAAATGAAAAATTTTCTGATCATGCTAATTATTTTGTTTTCAAAATTTTATAGCTGCGATTAGGCGTTGTCTAGTACCTAAAACAGTAATATTTTAAGTGCATTTTTTTTTCTGTTAACAGGCATGAATTTTTTTTTTAGATTTTTCTAAATATGAATTGACAAATGTCATTGACACTGCAGTGAATTTCCAGTCTCATTGTGCAATATTCACTGCAACAGAAAGAATTCTGAAAACACAAACATTATACAGTTATTTTTCAGAGCACCATATAACATGGCTAGTTAAAAAGAAATTATTTGTAAAGCATTGCATGATAATATCCAAAATATGGATTGTAGTTCAAGTGAAATAAGGCACAAAAAACAACCATATATCTGAAAGGCACAGTGCAAAATGATCAAAGGTTGACTCACAAATCTAACAAGTCTGGTGGCCAGTTCTTGAAATTCAGTTGATTGATTGTTTTCCAGTGCACGCTCGAATGGAACAGCCAGGGTTGCCTCAACAAATACCACTGTTCCAGGGGTAGGAGGTTCAGATGAGCTGAATGTTGAGGCAGCTGCAGTACACATAATAGAAAAAACAGATATGAGTGGTTATAAGAAGGCGAAGATATGGATAATAATTGCCTCAGGACAATCAGAAATATGAGAAACTGTTCAAATCTCAGTAGTAAAATGAAAAAATTAAGGAAAAACATAGATGTAGGGACACTCACTAAAATACTTGAATTGTGTCTTTTACCTTTAATACACACCTTCCCGAGTATATATTTATATAAAAATGAACTCACATCTCACATTGATGGAACCAATGACCACAGTGATATTGAACTCTGCTGTAACAGTTGAACTGGAGTCTGATACTGCTGTTACAATGGTGTCCAGAATGTCTTGGATGCTGGGCAGTGGATCAGAACTGGACTCGTTGAAAACCAGTTCTACCTCTACAGCTGTTCCACCTGTCCCTTGTCTAATTAATGATAATAAAAAGGAACACATTACAATTCTTGAAGTAAAAGAAAAGATTGATGCCTGATAAGCAGTTGGAATGAAAGCAATCACGGACAATGTCAGGCAAAAAACAATACATTTGTTCATTAACATGTTTTGGCTCTAGAGTATTTCAGGTATAGCCTGGCCGAATAATGATAAAAAAAAAAAAAAAAAAAAAGAAAACCATATTCTTCAAAGATAATCACATTTCAATTTTCGAAGCAGCAAATTTTTCTTGGACACACAAAGCTGAATGAACATAACTGTTAACTTACCTGAATCGTCGCACTTGAGTCCGGTCGAAAAAAGCCCAAACCGTATGTTCAAAATCGTATCACACTACAAAATAAAAGAAAAAGAAGTCATCATTACATCTCAACATCTCTAGACAGCTTTTTCAGATAAACAAATGCATGCACCGCACTTCTGCAAAAGAGTTGAATGCAAACAAATCAGTGTCTGAAGTTTGTAAAAAGCAATACGATTGTCATATGTTGTTCTGAACTTCATGAAGTAATGATTCTGCATATTTCCCATCAAGCCAGTCAGGAATATGTGCAAGAGCACTTAAACATGCAACAAAATATAAATGAAAAGTTTTCTGATCATGCTAATTATTTTGTTTTCAAAATTTTATAGCTGCGATTAGGCGTTGTCTAGTACCTAAAACAGTAATATTTTAAGTGCATTTTTTTTTCACTTAACAGGCATGAACATTTTTTTTAGATTTTTCTTAATATGAATTGACAAATGTCATTGACACTGCAGTGAATTTCCAGTCTCATTGTGCAATATTCACTGCAACAGAAAGAATTCTGAAAACACAAACATTATACAGTTATTTTTTCAGAGCACCATATAACATGGCTAGTTTAAAAGAAATTATTTGTAAAGCATTGCATGATAATATCAAAATATGGATTGTAGTTCAAGTGAAATAAGGCACAAAAAACAACCATATATCTGAAAGGCACAGTGCAAAATGATCAAAGGTTGACTCACAAATCTAACAAGTCTGGTGGCCAATTCTTGAAATTCAGTTGATTGATTGTTTTCCAGTGCACTCGAATGGAACAGCCAGGGTTGCCTCAACAAATACGACTGTTCCAGGGGTAGGAGGTTCAGATGAGCTGAATGTTGAGGCAGCTGCAGTACACATAATAGAAAAAACAGATATGAGTGGTTATAAGAAGGCGAAGATATGGATAATAATTGCCTCAGGACAATCAGAAATATGAGAAACTGTTCAAATCTCAGTAGTAAAATGAAAAAATTAAGGAAAACATAGACGTAGGGACACTCACTAAAATACTTGAATTGTGTCTTTTACCTTTAATACACACCTTCCCAAGTATATATTTATATAAAAATGAACTCACATCTCACATTGATGGAACCAATGACCACAGTGATATTGAACTCTGCTGTAACAGTTGAACTGGAGTCTGATACTGCTGTTACAATGGTGTCCAGAATGTCTTGGATGCTGGGCAGTGGATCAGAACTGGACTCGTTGAAAACCAGTTCTACCTCTACAGCTGTTCCACCTGTCCCTTGTCTAATTAATGATAATAAAAGGAACACATTACAATTCTTAAAGTAAAAAGAAAAGATTGATGCCTGATAAGCAGTTGGAATGAAAGCAATCACGGACAATGTCAGGCAAAAAAACAATACATTTGTTCATTAACATGTTTGGGCTCTAGAGTATTTTCAGGTATAGCCTGGCGAATAATGATATATTTCAAAAAAAAAAAAAAAAAAACCATATTCTTCAAAGATAATCACATTTCAATTTTCGAAGCAGCAAATTTTTCTTGGACACACAAAGCTGAATAAACATAACTGTTAACTTACCTGAATCGTCAAGACTTGAGTCCGGTCGAAAAAGAAGCCCAAACCGTATGTTCAAAAATCGTATCACACTACAAAATAAAAAGAAAAAGAAGTCATCATTACATCTCACTACATCTCTAGACAGCTTTTTCAGATAAACAAATGCATGCACCGCACTTCTGCAAAGAGTTGAATGCAAACAAATCAGTGTCTGAAGTTTGTAAAAAGCAATACGATTGTCATATGTTGTTCTGAACTTCATGAAGTAATGATTCTGCATCTTTCCCATCAAGCCAGTCAGGAATATGTGCAAGAGCACTTAAACATGCAACAAAATATAAATGAAAAAATTTTCTGATCATGCTAATTATTTTGTTTTCAAAATTTTATAGCTGCGATTAGGGCGTTGTCTAGTACCTAAAACAGTAATATTTTAAGTGCATTTTTTTTTTCACTTAACAGGCATGAAAATTTTTTTTAGATTTTTCTAAATATGAAATGACAAATGTCATTGACACTGCAGTGAATTTACAGTCTCATTGTGCAATATTCACTGCAACAGAAAGAATTCTGAAAAACACAAACATTATACAGTTATTTTTCAGAGCACCATATAACATTGCTAGTTTAAAAGAAATTATTTGTAAAGCATTGCATGATAATATCCAAAATATGGATTGTAGTTCAAGTGAAATAAGGCACAAAAACAACCATATATCTGAAAGGCACAGTGCAAAATGATCAAAGGTTGACTCACAAATCTAACAAGTCTGGTGGCCAATTCTTGAAATTCAGTTGATTGATTGTTTTCCAGTGCACGCTCGAATGGAACAGCCAGGGTTGCCTCAACAAATACGACTGTTCCAGGGGTAGGAGGTTCAGATGAGCTGAATGTTGAGGCAGCTGCAGTACACATAATAGAAAAAACAGATATGAGTGGTTATAAGAAGGCGAAGATATGGATAATAATTGCCTCAGGACAATCAGAAATATGAGAAACTGTTCAAATCTCAGTAGTAAAAATGAAAAAATTAAGGAAAACATAGGCGTAGGGACACTCACTAAAATACTTGAATTGTGTCTTTTACCTTTAATACACACCTTCCCAAGTATATATTTATATAAAAATGAACTCACATCTCACATTGATGGAACCAATGACCACAGTGATATTGAACTCTGCTGTAACAGTTGAACTGGAGTCTGATACTGCTGTTACAATGGTGTCCAGAATGTCTTGGATGCTGGGCAGTGGATCAGAACTGGACTCGTTGAAAACCAGTTCTACCTCTACAGCTGTTCCACCTGTCCCTTGTCTAATTAATGATAATAAAGGAACACATTACAATTCTTAAAGTAAAAAGAAAAAGATTGATGCCTGATAAGCAGTTGGAATGAAAGCAATCACGGACAATGTCAGGCAAAAAAAACAATACATTTGTTCAAGAACATGTTTTGGCTCTAGAGTATTTCAGGTATAGCCTGGCCGAATAATGATATATTTCATAAAAAAAAAAAAAAAAAAACCATATTCTTCAAAGATAATCACATTTCAATTTTAAAGCAGCATTTTTTTTTCTTGGTCACACAAAGCTGAATGAACATAACTGTTAACTTACCTGAATGTGCGCACTTGAGTCCGTCGAAAAGAAGCCCAAACCGTATGTTCAAAATCGTATCACACTACAAAAAAAAATAAAAAAAAGTCATCATTACATCTCTACATCTCTAGACAGCTTTTTCAGATAAACAAATGTTGCACTTCTGCAAAAGAGTTGAATGCAAACAAACAAATCAGTGTCTGAACTTTTGTAAAAAGCAATACGATTGTCATATGTTGTTCTGAACTTCATGAAGTAATGATTCTGCATCTTTCCATCAAGCCAGTCAGGAATATGTGCAAGAGCACTTAAACATGCAACAAAATATAAATAAAAAATTTTCTGATCATGCTAATTATTTTGTTTTCAAAATTTTATAGCTGCGATTAGGCATTGTCAGTACCCTAAAACAGTAATATTTTAAGTGCATTTTTTTTTTCTGTTAACAGGCATAAAATTTTTTTAGATTTTTCTAAATATGAAATGACAAATGTCATTGACACTGCAGTGAATTTCCAGTCTCATTGTGCAATATTCACTGCAACAGAAAGAATTCTGAAAACACAAACATTATACAGTTATTTTTCAGAGCACCATATAACATGGCTAGTTTTAAAAGAAATTATTTGTAAAGCATTGCATGATAATATCCAAAATATGGATTGTAGTTCAAGTGAAATAAGGCACAAAAAACAACCATATATCTGAAAGGCACAGTGCAAAATGATCAAAGGTTGACTCACAAATCTAACAAAGTCTGGTGGCCAGTTCTTGAAATTCAGTTGATTGATTGTTTCCAGTGCGCTCGAATGGAAATAAGCCATAATACAAAACCCTTTGGAAAATTTTTAATTATATTTTTGGGTTTTGGGCCCTTAAATTTTAAGTTGTTTTAAAAGGGGGTTGGGAAAAAGGTTTAAAATATAAATAGAAAAAACAATTTGGGTAAAAAAATTGGGGGAAAATGAGGGAAAAAAAAAGGTTTAATTTTTAAAATTAAAAAAAAAAAAAAAAAAAAAAATTTAAAAAAGGAAAAATAAAAACCTTCAAAAATTAATTTTTTCCTTCATTGGGGGGTTTTTTTTAATTTAAATATTTGAACCTCCCACTTTTTTTTTTAAGAAGGGCAAAACTTTTTTAAAAAAAATTTTTAGCTTGGAAAAAGGGGTGGACCCTTTCAAAAAAAAAAAAAAAATTTTTTTTAAATTAAAAAGCCCAAAATTTTAAAAAAAAAAAAAAAATTTTTGGGAAAAATTTTTTAGCCCAAAAAAAATTTTTTTAAAAAAAAAAAAAATTTTTACCCCAAAATTAAAATTTTAAAAAAAACCAAATTTTTTTCATAAAAAAGAAAAAATTTTCAAAACCCCACCCGGGAAAAAAAATAAAAAATGACCCATCCAAAAAAAAAAAACCCAAAAAAAAATTTTTTTTTTAAAAAATTTAAAAAACCCTTTTTAACTTTGGGGAAATTTTAAAAACCTCCTTTTTAAAATTGCAAAAAATATAATTTGGTTTAAAAAGAAATTTCATTTTTTTAAATTTAAAAAATTTTTTCCAATTTCATAAAAAAAAATAAATTTAAAAATTTTTTCAGCAAAATTTTTTTTTAATTTAAAAAATTCAATTTAAAAGTTTAAAAAATTTTTTTTTTTTGGGTGTATTTTTAAAAAAATTTTAAAAAAATTTAAAATTTTTTTTTTAAAAAAAAAAAGAAATTTTTAAAAAAATTTATTTCTAAATTTTTTTTGGAAAAAAAGGAAAAAAAAAATTTATTAAAAAAATTTAAAATAAAAAAAAAAAAAAAATTGAGGAAAAAATATGGTTGTTTTAAATTAAAAAAAATTTTTTTTTTAAAAAATAATTTTTAGGTGGGGCAATAAAGGGGGTCAAAAAAATTTTTTTAAAAATTTGGGGGGAAAATGAAGCAAATTTTAAAAGGGTTTTAAAATAGAAAAAGGGAAATTTTCCGAAAAAATAAAAAAAAAACAGTAGAAAATTTTTTTTAAAAAAATTTTAAAAAAAAAAACCCCCCAGGGTAAAAAAAAAAAATAATTTTTAAAAAATTAAAAAATAATTTTAAAAAAATTGATTGGAAAATTTTAAACAATTTATAAAAATGGAATCAAACTCTAAAACCCCCCCCCTTTTTGGTAAAAGGGCCTTAAACCTTTAATTAAAAAAAAATTTTTTCCCCCAAAAGAATAAAAAAAAAAAGAAAAAAAAATTTCCCTTCGTTTTTAAAAAAATAGGAAAAAAAAAAAAAAAAAAAAAAAACCAAAATTTTAAAGAAAACCCAAAATTAAACAAAAAAAAAAAAAAAAAATTTTTTAAAAAACTTTTTTTTCGAAAAAATTTTTAAAAAAAAAAAAAAAAAAAAAAATAAAAAACAATTTATTAAAAACCCCCCCTTTTTTCAAAAAATTAAAAAAAAAAAACACTTAAAAAATTTTAAAAAAACCCCGGTAAAAAAATCTTTAAAACCCCCAAAAAAGAAAAAATAAATTTTTTTTAAACCCCGGAAAAACCCCAACCCAAAAAAAAAATTTTCAAAATTTTTTTTAAAATTTTAAAAGCCGGTTAAAAGCCAATTAAAAAAAATTTTTTATCAAATTTTTTTTTTTAATTTTAAAAAAAACCCCAAAAAAAAAAAAATTTTAATATTTTTTTCAAAAAAATTTTTTTTCCCCAAAAAAACTTATTTTAAGGGAAATTTTTTTTTTTAGGAAAATTTTTGAAAATTTTTAAAAATTTTAAAAAAATGGTTTTTCAGGAAATAAACCCCAAAAAAAAAGAAAGAAAAAATGAAACAAAAATAATTTTTTCAAGGTTTGGCAAAAAAAAATTTTTAAAATTTTTTAAAAAACAAGGAAACCCCTTAAAAACCCATTTAAAAGGGTAAATTTTTGGGCTAAAACACCCTTTAAAAATTTTTTTAGAAAAGGGTTTTTTTTTGCTGAATTGAAAACGGGTTCCCAAAAAAAAAATTTTTTTTAAAAAAAAAGGGTTAATCCTAAAATTTAAGGCTTTTTAATAAAAAAAAAAATTTTAAAAAAATGAAATATTTTAAAAAGGGGGCATAAATTTAAACCCTTTAAATTAATTTTAAAAATTGGAAAATTTTAAACCCAAAAAGCTGTTTTAAAAACCCTTTTAAAAAATTTTAAAATTTTTACCCTTCCAAAAAAATAAAAAAAATTTCAATTCCCCTTTTTAAAAAAAGTTTTTGGGTTTCATGGGTTTAAAAAAAATGGGAAAAAAAATTTTGTAAAAAAAGTTTTTCCCTATTTAGCCCCAATAAAAAAAAAAAAACCCTTTTCCCAAAAAAAAAAATTTTTTTTAAAAGGAATTTTTAAAAAAACCTGGGGAAATTTTAAAAAAAAAAAAATTTTTAAAAGGGCCCCAAAATTTTTTAAAAATTTAAAAAAAAAAAAAAAAAAAAATTAAATTTTAAAAATTAAACCTTTTAAAAAAACCCAAAATTTTTTAAAAATAATAAAAAAATAAAAAAAAAATAACTTAATTTTAAAAACCCAAAAAATGTTGTTTAAAAAAAAAAGTCCCTTTTTAAACTTTCCAAAATTTTTTGAAAAAAACAAAAATTTATTTTTTCAAATCCGGGGTCGAATTTAAAAAGAAATTTTAAAAATTTTTCTAACGATTTTTTTCCCTTTTTTTTTTTAAAATTTGAATTCAAAAAATTAATTTTAATTTTTTTTTTTCAAAAAATTTAAAAAATGCAAAGTATTTTTTTCCCCTTTTTTTTAGGAGAAAA
>JAFJMP010000226.1:0-24062 GCA_029692085.1 Gymnothorax javanicus | reverse complement strand
AGCCACGTAGCAATGGGAAGTTTTTGATGACCGGCTGAAAATGTGTTCTCACTTGCTAACTTAACCTGCTGAAATATGAACTTCTTTGATATGTTTGGCAGCACTTTTATGCGTCCCAAGAGTACTATCAGATTTCTGGGAGATTTAAATGGATAGCTTATTACCTGGCTAGCTCAAGAACAATCTGCAAGCACAAAAGCAATCGCTGTCGGCTAGCTAGCTTGTGAAGCTAGGGCAAAAACCGAATCCGGCGATTAAGTATAAAAATGATGACAAACATTTCCCCCTAACAAGCGTCAGCAGGGTGGGGAAAGACGAATCGCGTCTTATCTGGAGTAATGTAATACGCTATAGCACGCATGGAAGGATAATGCTGCTTTAACTAGCTATGAAATTACATGTCTCACGCTGAACTGTCAGTTTGTTCTTTTAGGTAAAAGAAGCTGCTAATCAATGGTGAAACAGGTCGTGAGTGCGAGATGGCGTCTAAAGTGACAAATCAGGGGCTGTAAGCTTCTCCAGTAGGCATCATAGCTAGCTAGCTGTACCCTAAGCGATTGCTTTTAGACTCACTAGCAAGCTAGCTAACGTCTCTGAAATCTGCAAAAGCGCACTTAGGTTGCAGCTGCACAACACCGCCGCCAAGCCTCGGGATAAGTTCATGCATATTACAGCTAGCTCAGTTAAAAGAGTTGGGGCAAAAATCAAATCATATCGCTTTTAATGTGATGATCATTTACAAATATTTTCCTTAGTTAACGTTAGCTAGCATACTAGCTGCCATGATGGCTACATCCAAGGCGCAACATAGCCTAATGCGCGATGGCACACAATACATCTGAGCCTAGCCATCATGACATTATCAGTAAGCCTCGGCGTGCAAAGCGCTACCCAGAAGCTGATTGGTTGGTATGCAAATAAGGAACATGGTTTCGCTCGCGCCCATAATAGTGGCGTCCTCGCGGAAAACCCGCCTTGATGAGACGCTGACAGATTGCATTTTAATTTTCATTGTGTCCCAAAAAGAGCGTGGTGACATGTATTTGAAAAAAAGCAATGGACTGGGAGGCGCTGTTTCCCTTACTGCGTTTGAATATTGTCCCATGTATTGCAGGATAAGTCTTTGAAAATGAAATGTCAAATGTCATCATCATTATTATTTCCAAGTGATTAGAAAACAGCATTTTCATTATCATGTTGACCCTAAAAAAGAGCGTGATGACATGTAAATGTAAATGCAATAGGCTGGGGGTGCTGTTTTGCTTATTGCATTTGAATATTGTCCACTGTATTGCGGAGCATGACTTTTGAAAAATTAAATGTCAATCAGCTTTTCATTATCATTTGAATATAGTCATAGATTTCCCATATGTGTATGTGAAAATGAAAGTGATAATTGGATTAATGCATTTTCAATTTAATATTGTCTCAAATAACTCATTCATAAGTGGAAAATTATAATGCAATAGTGGGATAACATTTTCATTTGAATATTGTCCACTATGGGCTTCCATATAAATGTTTTGCAAGATTTTAAATCTGTCTGACAACGACGGCTTATCTCGTTCACGGTAACGCTGAAATGCATCAGCAACTTCTTTTTGACGGCGCTGAAACACCTCCCGAGTTTACTCTCATTTGAGTTTAGCTAACTTTAATACTCCTCTCAAACGTCACGCACCATTCAGACAGAAACTAAAGGAATAGCAAGCAGAAGCATTTCAGCGATCCCATCGTCCCTCTGTTTGAACGTGGTCTTTGAGTGTTGCTGGCGCATGCGTTTGCTGCAGCTACTTAGTGTCCATGGTGATGATCAGCGATTCTGTGATCGATCTCGGGGTCTATTTGAGGTAGCGGAGTGCGCGCACTCAGCAGGATCAGCGGCATCGGGCTTCACTAAGCCAATTCTCCTCCACTCGCTGTTGGCTTTGTGCAATCAATTAAGCCAGCGGCAGCTGTTTGGGATATGGCAATCCTCGCTTTGGCGTTGATCCAGGATCTCAGGATCCGACTTTTTGTGCAATAGGCTCCTGTGTATTAGTTTTATTATTATTGTTTTTATTATTACTCACAAATATAAAGAGAAAACTGCACGCTGCACAGACGGTTTGGCTGCTCCTTTGCTGCTCTCCACTTCGAATCATATGCGGGCAAGACGGAACCGGTATAGACAGTCGCTTCTGTGTCGCGTGAGCGCTGTGTCATCGCCAGCGCGACTCTGACGTGGCACTTGGGTGCGGTCTAGACAAGGGGTTAGCGCAAACGAAAAAAGGGTTGTTATTGTCGCGGTTTGTGTTATCCGGACTGCCCCTTATCTGCGTTTCCCCACAAGCTGTCAATGATGAAGTGAATTTTTTTCAGAGCCATTGATGCTATTGCTGGGTCTGGTCTGCCGAGCCAGGAATGCGTTTCTCAAAAGAACAGGTGCGAACTTACATAGTTGGAGCTATTGACAGTGAATGGACGAACTACATAAATTGCTAGTGTAGTTAAAAAACTATGCTTTTGGGAAACGCACCCCAGGTCCCCATTCTCAACACAAGTTAGATCTAAAATAAAAGTTGATAAAATCGCCTAAAAACCTACTTTTTCTAACTCGGCACATTGCCTCCTGTTGTTCGCTTTCCCGACTTCCAGGTTCGGAGAATGACATTCACCTTACATACAGGCTATTTTTAGATATCGGGCGGGTCCCCATTGGATTATCCCCCTCTAAATATGGCGATATATTCAATGTTTATGGACAACAAATTGGGCCAGGATACTAGCTAGCTAGTTAAAGTTGCAACGCATAGTAACTAGCGCTAACCACGAGCAGCATAACAGCTAATTGTGAATTCCGTTGTCTCGATGCCATTTCATACACCGTCGTTGTGGAACTGGAGAACACTGTCTCTCAGATGTGATTTTTGCAGGGTGGGGGAGTCAAATATTAATTATTAATTTTAAAATTGGCAGAAATAAGTGGAACTAGTTCAGGCAGGAAACTCGGGGCATTCTACATTACCTACGCGGTTGTCTACGTCAGCAAGAATACTCCAATAGCAGAGCGGAAACCGCAAAGAACCTATTACGTTGGTCTATTTAAGCACAATCAGCGTGAACACCTTTGCTGCTTAATTCTGATGCCTCACGTGCAAGGTGAAAAACGTGTCTTGCATGGTGTGAACCCAACCTTAATTGCATAGAGGTGAAAGTGCATTAAAAAAAATTGCATTTACTGGGATATGGGAGTAACATGAAACTGCTTTTGTTCATTTCTGCTCATGCAGGACAAGCTGATGTGACTCTACGACCTTACGTGTCGTGCCCCACTGGTCAAATTTGACGGTTCTAAATTTAATAAGTTTTGATCAGTCATGTTACATTTTTTGGTGTATAAAGGGGTGTTATTTGTGCTCGACAAATTTGCCGTGAACCTTCATGCGGCCTGATGTGGTTCTCCTGTTGATTTGCTGGACACTGTACATTTACTGTTGCCCATCCTCTTGGCTTAACTGTGAGAATGCTCTTGTTTCAGTAAATATCCATGGTCGCTCGCTGACATTCATCTAGTTTCATTTTGCTGTTTGCAACGCCTGCAGCCACCCAAGGCTGGTGTGTTCCTGGTGTCATTCTGTGATTGCCAATGGAATTGAATGAAATAAACCATGATGAATCCTACTGCAATGAATTATACAAACTGCAGTGCAACAAATCACAATCTGACGAATCAAATGCAAGTAATCACGACGCAATTATCAAATTGAACAAATCAGTATGAAAATCTCGAATGTATTGAATATAGTGAACCATAATGTGTTGAAATGCATTTGATCTCAAAATATATTGAGCGCTGTAGGACTATGAAATGAGATGCAGTAAATTGCAAATATATTGAAATGCTGTGAATTTCAGATGAAATGCAGTTAATGGCAATATTGAAATGCAGTAAATTTTCCATGGACAAAATGCAGTTAATCAGTCTCTTGATATGCAGTTATTGAAATGAATTAAATCTAAATGATTTCGAGAACATCTCACTTTCTGATGATGCTGCTCCTCTTTGTTGTTGGAGGGATTTTCGTCTGGTTTTGGAAACTTGCCTCTGGATTTTACGGCCCCTTCAGAAATTGAATGAAACTTAGCGAAAGTTCAGTCAGGAAGACTCTCTCGCGCGCTTCACCTCCATTTCTTTTCTTTTCATTCACTCGCATGCTCACTCATAAACCTCTGCAGTCAGTGTCTGGGGCTGTCAATTGAGCAGTCAGCTGGAGTAGCAGCTGATCTCTTCTATCCAACCGTGGCACACCACAGTCACATCGCTAGCCAATCGTTACGTTGCTGTCTTGAAAAAAAAAAGTCATTTTCCTCTGCCCTAGTTCGTTCATGCTGCCATTCGCTGACCCTCTTCCTCCCCAACGCCACCCTGCTCCATCTGACCTCCCGTACTGCCGCTCCAGCTTCGTCAGCCTTCAGCCGCCACTGCCACCAGTGTCTGGACTTTTCGGGGGATTTTTCAGCTGCTGCTCTGAGTCGTGCTCCTGCTCTACGAGTTTTCCCGAAGAGCCCAAGCGCCGAAGACTTGTCTGATTTTAAGCATGTTAATTCTGACTGCTGTCTTCCTGCTGTCCTGATCCTCTCATCTGTAATTTACCATCAATTTATTATTCAGCCAGCGGAGGATGGGCTTTCTCACAATAGCCAGGTTCCTCCTGAGATTTCTTCTCACTGAGGAGTTTTTTCTCACCACTGTTCGAGGCTTTTTCTCCCTACAGGGAGTTTTTTGCCTGCTATTTGGGGATTAGGGATTAGTCTGGGCTCTGCCCTTTTCTCTCTGTAAAGCATCTTTGTGACAGCCTGTCAGTGAAAAGCGCTACAAATATAATTGAATTGAATTGAATTCTACTTATGCTCAACGCATAATAAATTTTTCCTGGTTTCACTCGAGTCTCTCCTGATTGAAATGTAGAGTATTGATTGAATTGTGATCATTGTAGCCCAAAGTGTACATGCGGAGCAAAGCTGACTCTGGTATGTTTGGACAATGAAGCTGTTGTAAATGTTGTCAACGAAGATATTATGCAGTTTGCCTTCCTCAGTGAATTTCTGCCCGAATACCTGGTCTCCAAGATAAATGTGATGTCATTTAAATCATAAAATCCTTGAACTTTGAGCTTCTTTGGTTGAACTTTCGTATCTGACATTGCTATTAATATGTGTGCATATGTTGTATTCTAATACATTGAGATACAATGTCATAATGAAAGGAGTTGAGGATCTCTCATTATTAGTGGTCAATCTAACCATTTGTTTTCTTCTATTTCATGTTGCATCGTCTGCAATACTGACCAATGCGAGCGTCTAAGCCTTGGTTTACTACGGCTGCTGGGAAACCCACACGGAAAGAACCTATATAAACATATAGGTTTTAATATAGGGCCGGATATAGGTTTCGCATATATGCGACATACATAAAATTGGCCGTTTTCATATATTATAGGTACATATATGTATACTGACCAAAAAAAGAAATGCAATTTTCTATTTCTTGATTTTATCGAGAGTAACTGTTATTAATCAACACTTCATTGCTATCAAATGAAAGAGGGAATCTCAGACAATACATATAGCAGAAAATCGGGTTGGAATATCCCCGTGTTGGCTTTTATTTAACAAGGTGAAGTTCGACATTACGAAACACAAATGACACTATCAGTATCTCGAATGTCCCCCATTAGCGTCGCGCACGGCCGTACACCTGCGTCTCATAGACATCACCAGACGTCTGATTGTTGCTTGAGGAACGCTGTTCCACTCTTCGGTCAGTGGTTCTCTTAGCTGACATACTGTAGCTGGCGGTGGTTGACGTCCACGGATCGCTCTGTCCAGAATGTCCCACAAGTGTTCTATAGGCTAAAGATCTGGAGAAAACGCAGGCCAGGGAAGGATTTGCACGTTTACAGCCCGAAGGAACTCGATAGAGGTACATGCCACGTGCGGACGCGCCTTGTCCTGTTGGAAAGTCAGTCAGTGACGTTGGACAAACAGAGGGACGACTGGACGGAGAATTTCATCGTGGTAACAGACGGCGTTGAGGTTTCCTTCAATAAAATGAAGGTTGGTTTGGTGTGTAGCAGACGGTCGGTCATGATACGACGGTCAGACGCTGGAGTAGTAACACGTGGCCTACCCGACCTGGGGCGATCGGCCGTGTGTCCAGTGGCATTAAACCTGGTTCTGAGGCGACGAATTGTCGCAGAATGCATGCCGAATTGACGGGCAACTCTATCTACCCGACTTCCGGCCTGTAGCATCCCAATCGCGCGTTCTCGTTGAACTTCCGTTAGTCGTGGCATTATAACCTGCCTGATTTTTACTCATTTTCGGTTGGACTTTTATAGGCCCTGGTGTCTACGAGGAACTCAAAACAAAAATGGGAGTGTTTGGACAATGGTAGTACTCGAACCCAAGCACTGCCGATTGTTTGGTTCCGGACGAATGGCGGCTCCAGAATATGCGTTGTGACCGTGAAAATTTGTATGGTAGATGTACTCACCTGCAAAAAGCAAAAGCATCTTTCTCAATGGGTTTGTCGAAATTTGGCACCGGATTACGTAATCGCATCTCTTTTTTGGGCGGTGTACTTATATGTACCTATGTATGAAAACGACCGCATATTCTTACAACGTTTTTAATCGTCCGCTCCTAGTATATCCTAATTGAGACCTACATGTGAGTAAATCATCTGCGTGATATGAACGACCCTTGAATATCGTTCATGCGCATGTTCTCCCAGATACCCGCGGCCGAGCGCACCATCAATGCATCTGAGCGCGGGGATCCACTTGTTGTTTCAGAGAAAAAACATGCAATCATCGACAATTTAGAATGATATGATCCTCTATATTAAGGTCCATCTGGCCAACAGGACACGCCTAGGGGAACTCTAATCTACATAACCCTTCCCAGCAGGCCCTTCGCAATTTGCATCCCTGTTGGGCATTAGCCAATTGCGCGCTACTTCTGAAAAGAGCTGCGCTGCTGGTTGATACGAGGCGGGGATTAAAACCTATGGGCTCTATCTTTCACCCTGCTTTACCCGTTGCCACTACCTGCAACCCGTGAATTACGCATTTAGCAGCTTCCACTATACCTAAACTATATCTTGCGACCACACTACCCGCTATGCATTATGCCGAATCCTTTATTTGCGCCTGGAGGTGTGCCCGTGGGCGTGTTTATGCGCTTTCCCTACAATTGCTATCTTGACCACACACGTTAGGGAAAGCGTATAACTATGGAAGCCCAAAGTGGACAATATTCAAATGAAAATGTAATCCCACTATTGCATTATAATTTTCCACTTATGAATGAGTTATTTGAGACAATATTAAATTGAAAATGCATTAATCCAATTATCACTTTTATTTTCACATACACATATGGGAAATCTATGACTATATTCAAATGATAATGAAAAGCTGTTTGACATTTCATTTTCAAAGTCATGCTCCGCAATACAGTGGACAATATTCAAATGCAATAAGCAAAACAGCACCCCCAGCCTATTGCATTTACATTTACATGTCATCACGCTCTTTTAGGGTCAACATGATAATGAAAATGCTGTTTTCTAATCACTTGGAAATAATAATGACATAATAATGATGACGACATTTGACATTTCATTTTCAAAGACTTATCCTGCAATACATGGGACAATATTCAAACGCAGTAAGGGAAACAGCGCCTCCCAGTCCATTGCATTTTCAAATACATGTCACCACGCTCTTTTGGGACACAATGAAAATTAAAATGCAATCTGTCAGCGTCTCATCAAGGCGGGTCTTCCGCTAGGGCGTCACTCATTAGGGGCGAGAACGGAAACCATGTTCCTTATTTGCATACCAACCAATCAGCTTCTGGGTAGCGCTTGTACGCACGGAGGCTTACTGATAATGTCATGATGGCAAAGCGGCTTTGTATTGTGTGCCATCGCGTAGTAGGCTCCGTTGCGCTTTGGACGTAGCCATCTCGGCAGCTAGCTAGCTAACGTTAACTAAGGAAAATATTTGTAAATGATCATCACATTAAAGCGATATGATTTGATTTTTGCCCCAACTCTATTAACTGAGCTGGCTGTAATATGCATGAACTTATCCGAGGCTTCGCGGCAGTGTTGTGCAACTGCAACCCAAGTGTGCTTGCAGATTTCAGAGACGTTAGCTAGCTTGCTAGTGAGTCTAAAAGCAATCGCTTAGGTACAGCTAGCTAGCTATGATGCCTACTGAAGAAGCTCTTCCAGCCCTGATTTGCCACTTTCAACGCCATCTCGCGCATACGACCTCTTTCACCATTGATCAGCAGCTTCTCTTACCTAAAGAACAAACTGACAGTTCAGCCTGAGACATGTTATTTCATAGCTGGTTAAAGCAGCATTATCCTTCCATGCGTGCTATAGCGTATTACATTACTCCAGATAAAACGCTATCCGTCTCCTCACCCTGCTGACGCTAGTTAGGGGAAATGTTTGTCATCATGTTTATACTTAATCGCTGTGATTCGGTTTTTCCCCTATCTTCACAAGCTAGCTAGCTGACAGCGATTGCTCTTGTGCTTGCCGATTGTTTTTGAGCTATCCAGGTAATGAGCTATCCATTTAAATCTCCCAGAAATCTGATAGTACTGTTGGGACGTACAGAAGTGCTGCCAAACATATCAAAGAAGTTCATATTTCAGCAGGTTAAGTTAGCAAGTGAGGAACATCGTTTCCAGCGAGTCAGAGTCATCATAACTTCTCCCATTGCTACATGGCTTGGGAATCGCGATTAAACTAGGAACAGCGGCAGCCTGACTGCTGGCCGTTATCGGAACGTTCTGCTTGATGCCTAGATTGTGCATGTTTCAGGAGTGGTGAACTTGCAACTCGGCAAGCACAACAGCAATCGCTGTCAGCTAGCTAGCTGGTGAAGCTAGGGCAAAAACCAAATCACAGCAATTAAGTATAAAAATGATGACAAACATTTTCCCTAACTAGCGTCAGCAGGGTGGGGAGACGGATAGCATTTTATCTGGAGCAATGTAATACGCTATAGCACGCATGGAAGGTAATGCTGCTTTAACTAGCTATGAAATAACATGTCTCAGGCTGAACTGTCAGTTTGTTCTTTAGGTAAAAGAAGCTGCTGATCAATGGTGAAAGAGGTCGTGTGTGCGAGATGGCGTTGAAAGTGACGAATCGGCTGTAAGAGCTTCTCCAGTAGGCATCATAGCTAGCTAGCTGTACCTAAGCGATTGCTTTTAGATTCACTAGCAAGCTAGCGAACGTCTCTGAAATCTGCAAGCATACTTGGGTTGCAGGTGCACAACACTGCCGCGAAGCCTCGGATAAGTTCATGCATGTTACAGCTAGCTCAGTTAATAGAGTTGGGGCAAAAATCAAATCATATTGCTTTTATGTGATGATCATTTACAAATATTTTCCTTAGTTAATGTTAGCTAGTATACTAGCAGCTGAGGTGGCTACATCCAAAGCGAAACGTAGCCTACTGCGCGATAGCACACAATACATAGCAGCCAAGCCATCATGACATTATCAGTAAGCCTCCGTGCGTACAAGCGCTACCCAGAAGCTGACTGGTTGGTATGCAAATGAGGAACATGGTTTCCGTTCATCCCTAATGAGTGACGTCATAGCGAATACCCGCCTTTGATGAGACGCTGACAGATTGCATTTTAATTTTCATTGTGTCCCAAAAAGAGCGTGGTGACATGTATTTGAAAATGCAATGGACTGGGAGGCGCTGTTTCCCCCACTGCGTTTGAATATTGTCCCATGTATTGCAGGATAAGTCTTTGAAAATGAAATGTCAAATGTCGTCATCATTATTATGTCATTATTATTTCCAAGTGATTAGAAACAGCATTATCATTATCATGTTGACCCTAAAAGAGCGTGATGACATGTAAATGTAAATGCAATAGGCTGGGGGTGCTGTTTTGCTTATTGCATTTGAATATTGTCCACTGTATTATGGAGCATGACTTTGAAAATGAAATGTCAAACAGCTTTTCATTATCATTTGAATATAGTCATAGATTTCCCATATGTGTATGTGAAAATGAAAGTGATAATTGGATTAATGCATTTTCATTTTAATATTGTCTCAAATAACTCATTCATAAGTGGAAAATTATAATGCAATAGTGGGATTACATTTTCATTTGAATATTGTCCACTTTGGGCTTCCATATATAACGGGCCTTAAAACCACCCGCTACCCGCATTTGGGCTTTCACAAGAGCGCTATGCACTAGCACTCAGCAACGAATTTTTTTTTTTTTCCAGCGAGAGCGGCATTTCAGAACTCTCTTGCGAATGAAGGTAATTTCGGCGACAAGTATGTACACCTGTTTTTGCAGCACGGTCACGCAACTTGCTGTAAAAAAATAGACAGCTGTCCTATTGGAAAATGTAAACGGACGAAACCACGTACTTGTCACCAGAATTACCTTCATTCGCTGAAGAGTTCTGAAATGCCGCTCTCGCTGGGGAAAAAAAAAGTTACGTCGCTGAGTGCCAGTGCATATATCTAATTTTATTTTTTTCTAAAATGGGATTTTTGTTCTATGCTTCATTTCAGACAGGAGAGGGAGTTGGAAGTGCATGGCGAAACGCATTTTTGTCTTTTTTTTTTTTTTTTTTGAAGTTTCCATCACAAAAGGGGTAGGCTTGATTTTTTTTTTTTTTTACTACATGCCAAACATTAAACAATATGTCAATGTCAAATAATAATAATAATAATGATAATAATAATAATACAATTCATGATTAACTTAACAAAAACAGATCCTCCCCTGACTGGATTTGACCTCATGCACGGGCAATTTAACTTCGTCAACGGAGAAAACGTGGCGACCTTCCTCTCTCCATCACGGATTTCGGTTTGAGGATTTGGGATAAGCGCAGCCTGCTCCGAAAGGCAATGGCACTTGGCACACTGATTGGTTTAACTGGCGTAACGCCCAATCCACGCCTATGCATAATATAACGGGTAGCGCTGGTATTTTAGGGATATAGGCAGGTGTGCAAGATAGCAACTTTCGCGGGGGAACGCCTCTTACGCAATGCGAAATCCCCAAATAACGGGTTTAGGGACTCTGGCGTAAGATAGGGCCCTAAATGTTTAAATAGGTTCTTTCCGTGTGGGAATTTAAGAATCCTTGTTATTTCATCCCTGTAGGAAAAAGTCTGGAACCTTTAGTTGCTATACAAGCATCTCAAATAAAAGACTGTGTCTGTTCATTAAAACTGTAAACAGAAATGTAAACTTTGTCTTCAAATTCATTAACCACAGTGAAATGCTCAAATAGATGTGGGGATGAAAATGACTTTTGAACGGCATGTTTACTTAAATGTATGTTCTTCTGTGTACTTTTATTTTGTTATTTTTGTTTTATTTTGCTACATTTAGACAAAGGACCTCTGAGCCATATTCATCTAGGAACTGCATTACACACAAGATAGAAAACATTGCATTTGGTGGATGTAACAGTGTAGTGTATTACCTTTCAGTGGATGTGTATGAGCTGTAATGATGTGAATCCAACTTTATCTAATGTGGTGAATCTGGCAGTGACTTAAACTTGAAAAAATGCTTAATTGATGAAATAACATAATCAAACCATTTTGTTTTTATACATTTCCTTCTCTTCCACAACACACAACTCAATCTTCATTGAATGGAAATAAGTATGGTCAAGAAAGAATCGATGACCTTGTTATTGTTAATGTTTCAGGAAAAAAATGTAACAAATAATATTAGATATTTTTGTTGATATCATAGCTTTTTTTGTCTCCTCTCACTTGCCATAGTTATTAATGACTGGTTTACACATAACATGCCGTTGTCAGATGTCAGCTTGTATTTAGGATCAAATGTGATGCCAATTTCACATGCAATTAATAAGTTATTATGTGAAATTCTTGTTATTTCTGTAAGGGACTTTGGACTTATATGCAGATATTACCTTGAGAATAAAAATATGAGCTAGGCATCATGTATGACAGTTGCAAAAGTGAGATATGAGCTATACAATAGGTATGACAAACAGAACCTGCCACTGGGTATATGAGCTATATAGGTGACCTATATGCCCTCTATAAGCACATATATGTACCTGAATTTGGCCTATATGCCGCATATATGCTGCATACATGCGGCATATAGGTTGCATATATGCGCATATATGTTCATATAGATTCTTTCCATGTGGGAACCTACACAAGAGTCTGGTTTGCTTCGCGCCGCTCGTCTTCTCTAGCTTTGGGACTTTTCTCTCTCCTGAGCTGCCCACTCCCTCTGAATCTTCAAGACATCAACAGCAGCAAACCTTCCCTGCATCTTGTCGGGATTTGGGTTCAAAGGTCTTCAGATGTATATGAACTTTGCCTTTGGATCTTGATAAAACTAATTTTGCAACTAGCGCAGGTGGTTGGCTGGGTCACGCTTATTAGTAGTATCTCCACTCAAGCCATACAGGTCCAGCGAGGAGCCAGGCTACACATAGCGAGGTCATGATGCATTTAAAAGTAGTATGTCCATTCTTCATCCAGGTTATCTGCATTGGTGGCAGCAGACGTGCGCTAAAGGCTGGGCAGCCTTGAGCAGCCAATGTTTTGACCATGGATATCTATGGACTTCCTGGTCACCCAGGAGGCAGTGGGTGCTCCACTGTACACATAGTTTTTTTCACTAGGTAGAATGTTTCTCAGGACTAAGATGACACTCATCTTGCCTCTTTGCATCTGTCGAGGTTGCAAACGTGCGCTAGAGGGAGTGGCGTGCGCCTATTCTCTAGAGGGTGGCGTGACCCTGCCCGCAGGTACAGATGCGAGCGCACCAAGCGGTGTTTTCTCTGGGAAACAAGCTGAACGGGTCCAGTGAGGAGCCAGGCTACACATAGTTTAGTTGCTCATGTAATTTAGCTTCACTTGCTGGTGATGGTTCTGCTGTTTTAGGGGATTCTTAAGTTCTGCTCCCTACCCTAATTTTGTTGTTGTTTAGTATGTTCTCGCTATGCGTGGTAGAGAGCACCTCCAGAGCAGAACCTTTCGCCAAACTCAAATGTCATTACATCTACATGTCAATAAATTTGTTCAATCTTAATACATGAGTTTGCCTGACTGAAATATATTGGTTTTGTCAGTGTTGCGATGAGTGGAGGCAGTGAAGTGAGGTTATCCATTTAAAAAGTAAAAGCTGACATTAGTGGAATAAAGTTTACATTATTCTAAAAAAAAAAACGGCTTTTAAATGTTGTGATACATCGCGATTGACAGGGGCGGATCTAGGATGGTAGGGGATCTGGGGCTTAGCCCAGAGGGAGGAGAGAAGTATGCTCGTGAGCTGTGATACAGAAACCCTCAACTTACCACCGAATTAAAGGGAACAAAAGACACTGGAGAACACTTGTAAATTCACACCCTTTAAGGAAGAAAAAAAAATTCTAAAATCACTCAAGATACAGTCAGCAGCTGGTTGAAGTCTCTTCAGAATTTTTCTTCTGCAGGTCGGTTGGTACCATTGCGTACATCAGCCAATCACAGCTCTGGTCCAGGCTGTGGTACCATTGTACGTGCCAACAGCCAATCACAGCACGGCTGTACTCATGCATAAATGAGAATGGCAACGCATTAGACCTTGTCTCTGTCAGCCAAGTTGTGTACGCGGCAAATTACCTGTCTGACAATCATGATTAAAGTGCTCCACAATACGCTAAATAGCAAGTAAACTAACCGGTCTGCTGCAGAAGTCCAACAGTCTATTTATTAGACCTTGGCTTCGGTGACTAATACTGCGGATCAGAGAGCAAATTTCATGATATCTGAAAGTGAGGACGATGAGCGACGTTATTAGCCCAAAAACACAGACTGCTTTGTGACCATAGACTGTTCGTGACGCAGGCCCCTAGTTGAGGCATTGCGCTGATAAGCATATGATTGTCACTGGAGTATATTGGGGAAGTGTAATTAGTTTCTGAACCAGTATTTTGAACATCTGCTGCAATCGACAAAATACTTTTCAACTGACCACTGGCTATAAATATTGGAACCCCAAAGAAAATAGACTTTAAATCTAAGAACCGCAGCTTTTCTCATCTTTATTGTAATCTAATGAAAATAAATCACCTTGCACCCGGACCACCGACTTCAAACAGTATATGCTGCGCGAATAATCATATACATGCAGGACTTCAGACCAGAGTGGATGAGCGCATCCAATCTAATCCATTAGGATAGAAGGTTAGCGATTGATGTTGATACGAGCAATCCAAATAACACAATTTACCACTGGACGCATGCATCCATGGCTTATATCAACATCAATCTCTTATCTTCTATCGTGATGGATCAGATTGGATGCTCCCTTCCACTCTGATCTGAAGTCCCGCATGTTGAGGATTATTAACGCAGCATGTATGAAATCAGTGACTGCTTGGTCCAGGTGTAAAATGATTTATTTATTTTCATTAGAGTCCGATAAATATGAGAAAAGCTGCGGTTATAGATTTATAGTTTATTTTCTTTGGGGTCCCGATAATTGGCCAGCAGTCAGTTGAACAGTATTTTGCTAGCTGATGTCGCGGTGGATAGCCACGACGAGAAAAACTTCACTTTGCCAGATGCAAATGACATGACGTATTAATTTTATCAACAATGAAAGGCTTATATCTAATAAATAAACGTTACCTTTATCGTTTTAAGTTTTTCTCAGATCCTTTTTTTTTGGTTGCGCTACTAGCTAGCTCCTAAATGTCACATTTCAGGCATCATGAACTTTGTGGGTGCAAATATAGACATATATACCGGTGGAAGAGGGAGGCTTTCATGAGAACGAAACAGACATGTAAGCGTCCCCGTAACTACGGTAACTTTCTAACACACACCGCAAATAAATTAGTACAATATAGGCTAAAGACTCAGTGGTTGCAAGAGCTCTAAGTTCATACTCGTCTTATTTTTGGGCAGAGCCGAGCAGCAGCCCAGCCCCTATAAACGCGAATGTTGCTGAGTGAGTATCTGGCTGAATGACTGACTGACTGATTGCCTGAGTGATCAAGTTCAACGATTGGCTGGCCGGCGGGGAAGAAGTTCAGCGATTGGTCGGCTGGCGGGGAAAAACTTCAACGATTGGTTGGCCAACGATTGGCTGGCTGGCCGGGCGTTCACGTCGCTCGTATCGACTGGTCTGTGTATTTGCATTATAAACACATGGGTCTCGGAATTTCAGCTTTGACACTTTGCAGCAGGAAATGAACACTTGGCTGTTGTTGGATCCTAGATTTGAGAGCAGAAACGGAATATTTTGCTGTTGTTGGATCTTGGATTTGAAACGGAGTACTTTGCCGTTGGTGGATTTTGGATGTCTCTAGAAGGTAAGTGAAATTTTCACTTATCTGACTTACCAATGTGTGAAAAATTCATGGCTTGAAAAAAGTTTACTCCTTTAAAAACGGGGGCATTTCGTCATGCGTGCGAGAACATGTTTCTGCCGAGGAGTGCTACAAGGTAAATTGGGGTGTCATCATTTATCAATAGAAACTTCCGTAAAGTGATTGGTCTCGTGTTCCAGCAAGAGTCAAGCAATAATGTAAAAAGTAGGCCTAATAATAATCATAATAATAATAATAATAATAAGTATTATTATTATTATTATTAATATTTGCAAATAATGTTAGATGGTGGCATTGATCCATTTATGGAAATCCGAACTTGCTACTAGGTGTTACTGCGCTGTTATGAATGGATTGCATTTATCAGTTAAATTAACGCACTGTCTTCTTGTTATTTTAACTGTAAGCTGAGTCCTGCGCGCATGTAACTGTGGTTTACGGTTAACATTCTCAGAACCTATGTTATGAACTGATCGTAATATTACAGTTGAAATAACTGGCAAAAAAGGTGCCAGTTAAAATAACTGGCAAAAAAAAGGTGCCAGTTCATAACAGCGTGCTTACTCCAGCCTTAAACCCGGCTATTTTAAAACTCGGGAAAAAGTCATATCAAGCGATGAACCAATAGCGACTGGGGACATCACTTTCATTTCTTTGTACTTTAGCTCTATTTTGACAGTTTGATTGATTTGGCTGTAACAAAGGGAAGCCGAAACCTCGCCCTTCAAAGCTTAATGACTTCAACCTTTCGCAGTTTACTTTTCTTGATCAGCAGTTGCTCATACGAATTGTTAGAAGGACAGTCAAATTTATTTTCCATAGCATTGTTATACATTGCACCTCTATACTTCTATATAAAGAAAAAAGAAAACGGATTCTCGTGGCTTCTTGCTAAAGAAGCCTCGCAAACTAATTTATAAAGACATATTGATAATTTGCATCCTCATTTGCTATTGGAAATTTCACTATCCTTCTACCAATTCCTATGAGCAGTAGCTGATCAAGAAAAGTAAACTGCGAAAGGTTTAAGTCATTAAGCTTTGAAGGGCGAGGTTTTGGCTTCCCTTTGTTATGGTCGACGAACCGCCACTGATTTTGATACCAATAGGCCTACTGCGCTTATTTTAGATACGATCATAGATGTATTTAGCTAATGAAAACAGTTGCTGGTGGCTATATGCTGGAATAGGATCTCGAGCAATTTTTTCTGCTTTGCCATTTTTACAGTAATGTGTTCTCTTGGACGCACTTGGCAAAAAAGACCATTCTTTCCGGTGCTCAATGTGCTGTCCTGGAGCTGGTTTGAGCGACTGTACTAACTACGATAACGGAAATTCTTTCACTGAGTTTGACACAGAATTATTCTTTATTAATTTATTAATATCGAATAATATTTAGGCTACGTTTCAATACCTTCTTACAGGACATGTATTACAAATTGTTGTAAAGAGGCTGCATATTTTAAAGTTGTTAATGTTTACACATTGTCTGTGTGCTCATAATCCCTGCCAACAGGGGGTGCTGCACCCACCTCAGCACCCACCTTCTCGCGCCCATGCGTTTCATGAGTTAAGTTACAGTACGTGTTTGTCTGTTTAGGGCTTTTGTGGGTCCGCAGTGTTGCTCGAAAATGTAGTAAGCTACCCAGTTTAATTCTCTGTCATGAGGTTCCTTCACTCCTTTAAAAACGGAGGCATTTCATGAGTTAAGTTGCAGTACGTGTTTGTTTGTTTAGGGCTTTGCGGGTCCGCGGTGTTGCTCGAAAATTAAGTTAGCTACCCAGTTTTTGTTTCTTTCATGAGCTTCATGGCTTGAAAAAAGTTTACTCCTTTAAAAACGGGGGCATTTCATGAGTTAAGTTACAATATGTGTTTGTTTGTTTGCGGTTTTTCTCGAAAATTAAGTTAGCTACCTAGTTTTATCCTCTTGCATGAGGTTCATGGCTTGAAAAAAGTGTACTCCTTTAAAAACGGGGGCTTTTCATGAGTTAAGTAACAGTACGTGTGTTTGTTTGTAGTGTTGCTCGAAAATTAAGTTAGCTACCCAGTTTTATTCTCTTGCATGAGGTTCATGGCTTAAAAAAGGTTTACTCCTTTAAAAATGGGGGCATTTCATGTTTGTTCGCAGTGTCTACTTGTCCGAAAGTCGGACAGGGTTTGTTGTAATATACAGTATCGCACAAAAGTAAGTACACCCCTCACATTTCGACAATTAATTTATTATATCTTTTCAAGGGACAACATTACAGAAATGAAACTTGAATATATTCTAGAGTATTCATTCTACAATATGTGTAGCTGTGTAGATTTACTGCGCTGTCCAAATAACTGAACAAACAGTCACTATTTCCAAAATGGGTGGCAACAAAAGTAAGTGCACACCTCAATTGGTAATGATCAACCAAGCGATGAAACGTGTCTTATTCATCATGTTCATGTTTTTTTGTGTTCAGCTGGGCCATATGAGGTTGTGTAACTTGTTGAAGGTTTAAATTGTGGTGCTTTAGGTGCAATGCTCTCATTCTGGTCACTGGATGGTCAACATGGCACCTCATGGGAAAGAACTCTCTGAGGAGCTGAAAAACAGAATTGTTGCTCTCCACAAAGATGGTCTAAGCTACAAGAAGATCTGCGAAACCATGAAACTGAGCTACAGCCCAGTGGGCAAGGTTATCCAGTGGTTTCCCAAGATGGGTTCTACTCGGAACAGGCCTCGTCAGGGTCGACCGAAGAGGTTGAGTCCTCGTGCTCTGCGTCAGGTGCACAAGTTGGTTTCAGAAAACAGATGCAGGAGTGCTGGCAGCATTGCTAATGAGGTTGCAGCAGTGGGAGAACAGCCTGTCAGAGCTCAGACCATACACCGTGCACTGCACCAAAGTCGGTCTGCGTGGCCGTCAGCCAAGATGGAAACTCTTCTGAAGCTAGCCCACAAGAAAGCCCGAAAACAGTTTGCTGAAGACAACCAGTACAAGAACATGAACTACTGGAACCATGTTCTGTGGTCTGAGGAGACCAAGATAAACTTGTTCAGCTCAGGTGGTGTCCAGCATGTGTGGCAGCGCCCTGGTGAGGAGCTCCAAGACAAGTGTGTACTGCCTACAGTCAAACATGGTGGTGGCAGCATCATGGTCTGGGGCTGCATGAGTGCTTCTGGTCCTGGGGAGGTGCGCTTCATTAATGGAATAATGGATTCCAACATGTACTGTGGCATTCTGAAGCAGAACATGATGCTCTCCCTTCGGAAACTGGGCCGCACGGCAGTTTTTCAACATGATAATGACCCAAAACACACCTCCAAGATGACAACTTCCTTCCTGAAGAAGCTGAAGCTGAAGGTGATGGCGTGGCCAAGTATGTCTCTGAATCCCATTGAGCACCTGTGGGGCATCCTCAAGAGGAAGGTGGAGGAGCAGCAGGTGTCCAACATCCACCAGCTCCGTGATGTTGTCATGGAGGAGTGGAGGAGGATCCCAGCAACAACCTGTGCAGCTCTGGTGAATTCCATGCCTAGGAGAATCAAGGCAGTGCTGGACAACAATGGTGGTCACACTACATATTGACACTATGGACACAATTTGGCATGTTGACGGTGAGGTGTACTCACTTTTGTTGCCACCCATTTTGGAAATAGTGACTGTTTGTTAAAGGGATAGTCCACCCAAAAACTATAATTTGTATTTCAATTACTCACCATTTGATGTCTCGAACAGACGAAGTTGTTTTTCACCTGGCGCAACTTTATGGCCACTGGAGAGTTTTTTGAAAAATTATCCAAATTCCTTTTTGCTGGAAGCAAATGGGGTCACCCAGTAGCAACAGTAAAAAGTCCACAAAACGTCTGTTGACAAACTTTCAAACCATCGTCGAATGCATCGTCCAGTATAATCCAAGTCTGCTTTGTCCACTTGTATCCTCAGAACTCAAGAAACGCGGTTATTTTTCACTAAAAATAATAAAATACCACAGTTATGCTTCCAGTAAGCTCGCGCATTGAACGGAAGTCCAGCCTCCCGGCTCGTTCCCAGACACTAATAGAGTTTTTGAGAGAAGGGAGCAGACGTGTTCCAGTACAAACTTAGCCATGTTTGTGTTCGACCTTTATAAAGTGCAAATTGATAGCTATGGACTTTTTTTGGTTTATTGATTCGTCTGTTTTAACTCTTCCATTGAAGATAGACAAGTCTTTATTCGATCTCGCTTTTGAAAAATATTCAGATGGATTGAACAGATTCACGCTTTATTTCCACGCCAGCGATAAAATAGTGCTTGTAGTCAGTGAGCAAATCAATTCCATGACCATTGACATTGTGAATTATTGCATGCACAATTAAGACCCCCAGACGCAAAATGCAAAATACTCCATGTCCGGCAGCCAGCAAACAGAAAAAGTATTAATAGAACAGATTTATAACAAAATAAAGAATAAAAATATATCATTAACAAACAGAACATCCAATGGGTACTGCAATCAATTTATTTGGGCCATTTTTATAAATACAACGAAGTCCCTACAATGCCTGTATGACACTAAATGCAAAATGCTCCGTGTCTGACAGCCAAAAAAAAAAAAAAAAGAGGATGATTAGAACAAAACTTTATGATAATAGACAACACCACCTCAATGACTCAGGTCATGCAAGAGGAATTGCACTTGTTAAACCAAACTACAGCAGATACGTTCCAAATAACCTCCATTACCTCAAAAGTTCTAATTGTAACTAATGTTTACAGATCAGTAGATGCTACAATCGATTTCTTAAACATATTCACCTACTACATCCGAGACTACACAAAAGCCCATGCGCTTATGGGAGATGTGAACTTTTGTCAAAGAAACTGTTGTGGTTTTCATTCAGACATATTTTCATATCATGAGGTTCCCCCATCCTCAAGCAACTGGAGAGAGACGGATTCTTCAGAATACTTGGCTTTATTGAGGCTTTTTGATAAATATAAAGCAGAGTTCTTTTTAACATAACATAACATGAATGGCGAGAACAGGCTGTTCAGCCCAGCTAGGCTCGCCAGTTTCTTTATACTATTGTGAATATATCACTTCAGATACTCAATGACTCAATGGTATCTACCTTTAAGTCAAGCCTGTTCTTGAAAACTCCCAAGGTCTCTGCCTCAACAATATAGTCAGGCAAGCTATTCCACATCGAAAATTACTCTTTTGGGTGAAAAATATTTCCGAATATCAGTGCTAAATTTACCCTTGGTCAGCTTCCATTTGTGACCCCGAGTTCTACTAACAACACTTGGTTGAAGGAATCCTACATAATTCACTTTGTTAATCCCTTTAACATATTTAAAGACCTCAATCAGATCACCCCTTAGTCTCCTTTTTCCTAAGACTAAAGAGATTAAGGATCTTCAGCCTTTTCTCATAGCTTTCATCTTTTTATACCCGGAATTAGCTTCGTGGCTCTTCTCTGAACTTTCTCTAGAGCCTCTATGTCTTTCTTAAAGTATGGTCCCCAGAACTGCACACAATACTCTAGATGTGGTCTGGCCTAATGTGTTGTACAAAAAGAAGCATCACCTCCTTGGATTTGAACTCAATACTTTTAAGCAATGCATCCCAGCATCCGATTGGCTTTTTTAACTGCTGCGCACAATGGCCAGAGCCTGTGAGGTTTGGTCAACAATCACTCCCAGATCTTTCTCGTGTGGAGCACATTCCAGTTTAGAACCTCCCATGAAGTAATCCCCGTCTAATGTTTTTATTACCTACATGTACAACTTACATTTCGCTACATTAAATTTCATTGCCACATTTCTGTCCAATTCTGGATTCTATCCAAATCATCCTGAATCACTTTAGTGGACTCTAAACTATTTGCCAAACCTCCAAATTTAGTATCACCTGCAAATTTAACTAATCTGCTCTCAATATTCCTATCAAGGTCATTAATGTAGGTGAGGAACAGCAGGGTCCCAACACCGATCCCTGGGGACGCCACTCCCCACCATACCTAGCTCAGATGAGATACCATTGACCACCACTCTTTGTGTTCTGTCCTGCAACCAGTTTTGAATCCACTTCAGAATACCTCCTGTAACTCCAATGGAGCTAATTTTAAAAATTAGTCTCTTATGCGGTACTGTGTCAAATGCTTTCTGAAAATCCAAATATATGATGTCATAAGCCCTGCTCTGGTCATAAGTCGTGGTGGCCTCTTCAAAAATTCCAGAAGGTTTGTCAGGCATGACCTTCCTTTTCGGAAACCATGTTGGCTATCCCTCAAGATATTGTTACGTTCAAGAAATAAGTCCAGCTCATCTTTTTATGATAGATTCCAATATTTTGCACGCAATGCAAGTTAAACTGACTGGCCTGTAATTACCTGGCTCAGTACGGTCCCCTTTCTTATATATTGGTATTATATTGCCCTGTTTCCAATCATTTGGTATTTCTCCAATTTCTAAAGACCGTCTAAAGATGGCGGATAGCGGTTTAAAGATGATCTCAATAACTTCCCTGAGCACTCTAGGATATAAGCCATCAGGACCCGACGCCTTATCTGCCTTTAGTTTATGCAACTTGTCTAATACTTCGTTATCCCTAACCTCAATTTCCATTAAATAATCTTGAGCATTGGACATGCCCTCTGGCCGAATAAAGACCCGCTCTGAGGTAAAATTCTCAACAAAGTAACTGTTTAAGGCATCCGCAATATCCTTGTTATCATATAGCAGCGATCCTTTTTTATTCTTTATGCACTTAACCTGCTCTTTGACTTTCCTTTTTCTGCTACAGTACTGAAAGAAGCACTTAGGGTTAGTTTTTGCCCCTCTGCAATTTGCCTTTCATACAGTCTTCTAGCATTCCTCAGCACTTTTTTGACCACAGCCTGCATTTTACTGTATTCAACCTTAGTAATCAGTAATTTAACTTAGTAATTTTGCGCAAGAAGAACTGACATTTTGCTTTTCACACCCAGTTTTTATACTTTCATTGCAGGAAATATCTTCCAAATATGGTTTTTCTGCCCTCTCACGCTACAATGGTTCAATACCGTAATGTCTGCTTCTTACTTGTTTTTCCGTGGTACAATCATGTGGTGTCTGCATATTACTTGTTTTTCTCTTTTTATCATTAGTTGGCATCCTTTGCAAAATAAGAACTTAAAGGTATTTCATTGTTTAAGTGGACTTTTTAGTTGGGTCACAGGTTTTCCCAGAGACAGGCAAACCACTGCCAACTTGGCTTGAAAATTGCAACCACAAGATAACAACCCTCTTCCAGTGTAATACTGGAATATGCATGACTATATGATTTCTGATGAATGATGGTAAATAATGCTGATGACTGAACAGATATAGAGGGCTTATCAGTCTACTTCACTACATACGTCACCCCGCTCTACTGCGCATGTGGACTGCAGAAAGAGAGCAGGAAGAGCCACGACCATGTTATGTTGTTGCTGTTGGTTGCACAAACCGTTTCGATAAGAATAACAAAACGCGCAAGTTTTATAGACCTTGAGCATCAGTGCTGCAGCATGCCTACAGCATGACCCCAAGCTGAGAGAAAAAAGAACATTGGTATTAATTTCGAGCAATATAATATGTTAGACTCATTGGTTTGAATGGTGATAAAGCTAGATATGTCCGCAGGCACAGCTGTATCATTGCAGCAAATGAGTTGTGAAATGTTTACTACAATAACGACAGTGACTGAAGACGAGGTTACATAGCAATAGAAAGATAAGATAAGTTAACTTTTATTGATCCCACCATGGGGAAATTTCATCGTTACTGCAGCTCAAAAAGATAGTGATATGAGAGGGGGAAAAAACAAATGTGTACAACAAGTACAAAGGGAGCTAAAATTTATTTGTAACGTTATATTATTCTAAATTACATGCAGGTGCAGTTCGCGGTCAGGATGCAGCTCTTTTTCTTGTTCACTGTGACCCAGACTTTATACATCTTTCTCGTCATTTATCCACCCACCTGCACCTAAAGGGTATGGGTCATTAACACGTTGCCTGCCAACTACGAGATAACTCGTAATGGCGGGTCAGGGCCAGCGCTAGCCTTGAAAATTCGGGGGAAATTATCCATCTCTTCATTGACAACAATTAGTCCTGGCTAATTCTAGATGGTTTTCCTTTATAAGCACGTTTTCCAATTCAAGAATAATCAAGTGGCAATTGAAGACACGGCTTCTCTCCCCCATGCGATCTAACAGCAAATAATGGGCTACATTCAGTAGAGAAAGTAATTATTTATAATTAGGTCTATGCACTGGCACTCAGCAACATTATTTTTTTTTTTTTTTTCCAGCGAGAGCGGCATGATGGTAATTTCGGCAAGTACCTACACCTGTTTTTGCTGCACGGTCACGCAACTTGCTGTAAAAAATAGCCAGCTGTCAGACTGGAAAATGTAAACGGAGGAAACCGCGTATACTTGTCACCAGAATTACCTTCATTCGCTGAAGAGTTCTGAAATGCCGCTCTCGCTGGAAAAAAAATTACCGTCGCTGAGTGCGAGTGCATGGACCTAATTCTCATTAAATTATTTTTCTGTACTGAATGTTGCAGCCATTTGTATTGTATATATCGTCTAGTGTATTTAGTGTAGTGTAATTAGAATATAGTATAACTTTTTTGA
>JAFJMP010000225.1:0-24121 GCA_029692085.1 Gymnothorax javanicus | reverse complement strand
CATCGATATTATTAAAAACCTGACCTAAAGGCAGGCTGATTAGATCCAAATAGCTTGTTACATTCATACACTGCTTCCGTATAAATAGTGTTCATTTTCTAATTTCCTGCGAATTATTACCAATTAATAACAAAATTTATAAATAAAAGAAATAAACAAATAATTAAAAATACAATCCTACACAACTATCAATTTAATTTCTAAAGTTTTAAGTATATTTTGAACATACTGGTGGGTCTATCATACAATTGTACTGCAAGTGTATTTCAAATCAGGTAGGGTGTACTTGTGCAGGTGTACCTTTCCAGTACACTGAGGCCCGTGAACATGAAAGGAATAGGACAGAATAGCCTATACCAGGTATAAATCAATGGTTTTTACCCACTGCTGCTATGCGATGAACCGTATAAGTTAAACCGCGTATAACTTAACCTCGAATAGGAGAGTCGTATGTACAAATATGGAATAGCTTAATCTGTGGTATAAATACTACAGATTTCCTGGTGTAACTTTATACCAACCAAGGGGTAGAAGCCACATTTAAATAACATACTTTTGTAGTCCGCTTTCAGTGGATGTCTCAAAATCCAGTTTCTTGTTTTTAGGATACGGTGTGTCGATGTTCAAATTAATTCTGTATAGATTGACGACATTTGAGATGCATATTTACAACTCATTTTATACTTGTCTTTACCAAAAAGTAACTGAATGCTCTGAACAAACATTCAAGGTTGCAGTCCGTGATTCATTTAACCAGCGTAAATGATCGGGCAATCAGTTTGGCCCTGACTCAACCTCCCCTTGTTCTCGACATGTTCATTGGCTCCTCCTCATCGCCCTCAGAGTCATCATTATCATCACCAAGAGCTGGGAACCCTATTAGATTAGGGATTTCTCCGAACTCCCTCAAACATGTACGCTTAACGTCCATCTAGCAAGTGACTACAAACAGCGGGGAGCAATAGATAGGCATTCAAGGCATTAGCTCGCTAAAAAACTCCTCTTATTCAGAGTGATGAAGCGCGAGGGCAGGCCTATTAATAGATTTGTGGTAAACGACAGCAATAAATCATTGAATAACCGTGACGACCACGGAATAGCTTTATTCACACAAGGTTATTCCGCGGAATAGTTAAACTACGTTTGTGCATGCCAATTTTCTTATACCACAGGGGCTGCAATAACTATTTTCGGTATAAGCTACACCCCGTACAAGTTATATTCATGTCATGGCTATGGGCCTTAAAGTTTGCAAAAAGCGTTCCCAATTTAACATACTATTTACACTAAGTACTAGTGCTCAAGCAGTACTCAATGATCATTATTAATACCATCACACATAAAGGCGACGTAAAAGCATACAGCATACTTAGCACAGCCTGTAAAAAAGTATAATCTAAGTATAGTATTTTTCACCTGGGTCTAGAAAAAATTGGCCTCTAATAAAATTTATGCCCCTGGTGGCAGCCATCTTGAATTTCTATATGGCTGCCATTCTGCATCTATCACCCATAACTCAAACTGACCGATAGAAATGTTCTGTTTGCCGTCATTCTATTTTCAGTGGGTCAGGAATCTCCTAAGACCAATCTAAAGTCCGATAGACGCTCGCTTTTCAGATGATTTCAAGACACACACATATGATGTTGTATGGCTATAGTCAAATTAAGACAGGTAGAATGCTCTGTTTTGGGCTAACCCCCCATTTTCAGGGTCAGGGAATCTCATTAGACCAATCAGAAGTCCGACAGACGTCCGCCATAATAGGCCCAAGATGGCCGCCACCAGGGGCCACTGGGCCATTTTTTTTCTAGAACCCCTTGCAGAGCTACCTGTGTAAAGTTTCTGCTTTCTGCAAAACTGAACGATTCTGGTGAAATCCTGCCTTAGCTGCTCACTACCAGGACTCCTCCCATACCTGTTCAAGGGTAAAAAATTGTCCACTGTTCCAGCCAGAACAGAACCTGCATTGCTCCTCCTGATCAAAAATACCAGACAATCAGATATTCTTCCAGCACCCTCTGCCAAGCATTCCTTAGCAGGCTGAGCACAGATCCCTTTAAAGGTGGAGTACACCTCTCCACTTCTTCTTTTTAAAAAAAAAAAAAAAAAAAAATGGGGACCACCACCCTAGCGTCTCCCAGTTCAAGGGCCCTGTCCTCCATCCCTGCCTCTAATGAAGGGTGCGTCAGCTGATTCAGCACCAAAGTGCTCTTTCCACACAAAAACAATATCCCCATTTGAGGTTAGTACTTCACCCCCTGCTAAACTGCCTCAAATAAGCCCTGCCTCCTTCCTGATTTGCCTGGACAGTTTGCTAGAATCTCATAGAGTGTGCCCAAAAGCCCCTCTCCACAGCCTAGCTAATTTGTCAAACCCCATGTTTTTGCTTCTTGTGATTACCAAGAGCTGCAGTCCTTCTAGCCTGCTGATGCCAGTTGTGTCGAAGACCCCTGGCCAACTAAGCCCGAAAAGCTCCACCAATCCAGCTTGATGGACTTCACCATTAGTGCCCCATCAATGGTCCTCTGTTTCACCACAACTAGCACTGACAACATTAAAGTGACAAATCAAGGCAGCTAATTTCCATAATGGAGCTCTTGAGCAAGGACCACTCAGGCTCCATGTCCCCAGCATCCCCCGGGATATGGGAAAAGTTTTTCCTATGTGTGGAGTTAAAATCGTCAGGATAGAGTCCCACCAAACGCTCCCAATCAACCCCTCACAACAACTTTAGGTTCACAAGGTCTGTCCAGCAGTCTTCCTGGATATCTAGTCCAGCCGCACTACCAAGTGCAATCAGTTGGACAGCTCTTGGGCCTTTCTTCTCCTCCCAGGTGTCCAAGAGATCTGGCCACAAATTTATCAGATAATGATTGCAAAATCACCACTTCCATCTTTGCCTAAGAATACTCTCCTCCACCTCTTGGGAGGATCCAGAGTTCAATAATGATTTTAGTGGAGAAAGTATGTATCTACTTATTACTACGTGGGGGTTAACAAATACATAAAATGAGAATTAAGAAGTTGATGGGAATGGTATAAAGTAATATAATAAAGTTGTTAAATAAATAATAAAGTGGATGGTCTCTATGTTGAAAAAGTATATTGAGAAGGATGTCTGAAGCAAAATGAATGAAAATCTAATTTTTACAAATATACATTTTAGATAGTATTGGATGAACAAATATAATGTCAAATTAATTTCAAGATTATTTATAATGCTTTGGCTATCCTAGTGATATACCCGTACAATACAAGACTCACTGATCAAATGAAAAAAAAATGTCTTGGACAAAGAACAAATGTTTTACTTCTGAAATCTACTATTAAGAAATGAAAAGTCAATTTTGTCTTCTTTCAGTAGATATATGGGATGGTCAAAGCTTATTGAATTAACCAACTTCAAATTTTTCCAGAATTCATGAAGAATTCAAATGTGCTATGAGTTGTTTTGAAACCATTTTATATGTCCCTAAAGGTTTAGATGAAACCAAATGAATGTCCTCGCAAGTCGCCCTGTATCCAGTCCCTACAATGTACTCTGAAAACCGGTAGTATTCCTCATGCAATCAATCTGCAAATGATGTAAATCAAACCCACCTAGTGGAGAGACAAATCTGCACATTGCCTTAATGTGTTGCAGGCAAATCACAATTTGCTGAAATGTCACTCCAAAAGTCCGTTCGCAAGGATTTTCACACCCATCATTTATAACTCAGGGTTTTTGTAGGCAAACAGCTTGACAGTAGTGCCTGGAGAATAGAGTTGGTTTAATGCATTTTGCATCTGAATTTGCAAATTAGCTTGATGACCTTTACTATTTTGGCAGCTGAAACGCTTTTTTGTAGTATTGATATAATGTGAAAAGGGAAGACACATTACATTTGTAGTAATCTTTACATATTTTATGACTGTTTTTATTGGATGCCCTTGAAAATCACTGACCTGTGTCTCTCCTCTTCCTGTTTCTAAAAGCATTCACCTCAGTTCCAATCCCTACTCCACGGTCACCACTGGCCAGGATATGCCATCCACCGTATCCAGCTGATATCACGCCCATCCCCCCACAACCCGGCTAATCGGGGGTGTGTTGGAGGCCCCAGACTGTGGATGGTGCTGTTTGGTGTGGCTTGCAGGAGCGGGTGGTTTCTGAAATCTGGGGTCCAGTGGACTTGAAAATGATTAGAGAGACAAGACAATATACTTAGTTTGAAATGGAGGAAGCACTTGCAGCATTAAAACATCACATCAAATACAATTTAGAGTACAACAGTCAAAAGGATCTAAATTGCACTTTTCATCTGCAGGAAAGGAAAAATTCTAAAACTGAGAACAGATTTTGTTGTTTTTCACCTGCTGCTTTATACGTGCAACTGCCAGGCTGGCTGGCTTGCTGAAGCTGCTGCAGCTGCACTTGTTGCAGGTTGAGCTGCTGCTGCTGGGATAAAAGTGCACGTTTTCGTAGTCAGTCGAGGTGTCCCTCCCACCATGACGCAAGATCCAGTAGAGCACCCCAGCAGGCCTGTCAGCGATTGGCTCCCAGGCACTGCAGAGGAGAGAGAGACAGTAGAGGCTCTATATCGAGTGTGTGGCCACACCTCTGCTGCTGACTGGTGTAATATCTGATCTGCAGGAAAACAAGGGCAAATAGCATCAGCTAGATCTGTATATAAGACATTTCCTACACATGTATATACAGGTATGAACAGGATACACTACTTAGCAAACAGCAAGCACAGCAGGATTGCAGTAATACCATTTTCAATTCCCAAAATTCATTTTAAATTAAATGATAAATATCATTCTCATCATTTATTGTAATAAAAACCAATTTACCCTTTCGGGCCATTGACTTAGGTAATCTGATGTGCAAATTTTTCATAATCACTTCATTGAAACTGTCCTCGTGAATGTCCCTTGTTTTTTTTTAAGTTCTAAAGACAACGTAAAGCAATGAAATAGCTTCAGTAGTCACTTTTAAAGCTTCAGTTGTTAACTTTTTTTGTGTTTTTTATTTTAAAAAAATGTTGTATTATACCAGAGGCATTAAAACACAACAATGTAAACTTTCATCTTTTAAATACTGTAAATTTCTTTAAACAAAACAGGTTAATAAATAAATTTTAAAATCTCTGCTGACACTCTTTCTGAATGAAGGCTGAAATTGTACAAAATCAGATATCCTCTCATATGGACAACTGCACTAATCACGTAGTGTCCACCATATTTGCTGCAAGCAGTGCTTGAATCCCACGGCGTAGAGAGGTCAGTCTCAAATAATCGATCTGGACTCTGTGGGATCTGATCCCACTTTGCCAACACAGCAGCATGCCCTTGAGCAATGGAGGGTAACCTGATGGTGGAACTCGTCTATCCAGAATGTCCCTACAAAGATGTTCAAACAGGGCGAGGTTCATAATAAGAAGGACACCTAACACCTCACGCAGTTAGGGTACAAGTCCAGTGCTAATGCTGACATTGTTTCGAGCACGTTAGCTCACCAGTGCTTTTATTTTTTTAAATTTAAAATCCCTTTAAATCTCAGGAGTGAAAAAAAAAAACACTCTACTCGGTCAGTAATATCACCTGCCAGCGCACTTCTCCAAATTGGAGAAAAGACATTATTGGCGCCCAGCAAAACAACCAAAATATATAAAAAAAAAAAAAAATTAAAGCATTGGGTATTTAAATTACAAAGAATGATGTGGCTGTTTTGTGTGAGGTTGTACCTCTGCTGGTGATGTTTCGATTGGCATCACTGAGGTGACTCCATGCTGCCTTGCTGATCCTGCACATAGACTGTCACCTTCCATAGAGCCCAGCCAAGCAGAGTTGTCGGAGATGGCAAACTGCTGCATCACTCCTGAAGATGTAAATATGTACTGATGACTAAGCATCAAAGAATTAAACAACAAATATCTGCAGTCAAAAGAGCCCGCATGATAACTGAGAAATCGTGATCCATGACAGAATTATACAACCGGCTAAGTATATAGAAATAATCATAATTGTACAGCATCTTTTAACATATCATTGCAATCCACTCATGACAAAAACAGAGCTTAATCAAATATGCTGAATCAACTTGTTCTTGTTATTGTCATTGAACAGTACCGCATGGTACCGGTAATATAGCTTCATCAATTCTCCATCCCATAGTGCAAACACTTCACTTAGCTGCCCACATTCGCAAATAATGTCGTCTGTTTAAATGGGAAAACATGCATGCAAAGATTGTACTTGTATTAAGTTGCATTGGCTGTGAGCTAAAGCAGAGCTCATCTGGGTTAGCTGTCGACCATTTAATTTTCATAAATGACAATAGTGAGTTAAAATGCATGGGTAAGCTCTCTGTAAAAAATTGTTAGATTAATTGACTGATTCTAGAACTGACGGTATGATGGCTGCAATTTGGTAAATATCTAATAGTCAGCACCATCATTCTACTCTTTTATGTCAATTGTCAGATTTGGAGAAAAAGATTGCATCGCAATCATCTCAATTTTACTTTACCTGCTGCAAAGCTGCGCTTCCTTCGCCACAATGTCACTATATGCATCATTTTCCCAGCCGCCTTCCCTCTCGCGTAGTTCAGGTTGGCACGGCCTGCACCTCTGGTCCGGCAGATGGTTTGCCCCAGCTCTGCCACTCAATCATGTGAGCGACACGACCCTGGGCCATTGCTGTTGGTCAATACTGACTTCATATTGACCGTGTAAACACCTGAGAGTTTAGGTATGAGATAGATGGCAAGGACAGGGTGTTGGAGAAAAGGGATTTGTTACGATGAAGGAGAAAGCCAGGAAAATAAAAAGGATTAAAAATCTTTTTTTTTTTTGGAGAATTCATTGTAAATGGCCATATTTCATGAATGTGGTGTTTTCTGATGGTGCTGATAATGGTATTATTCAAGGTTACTTGAATGCCATGGCCTATTTACTTAGCAGGACTTTTTGGTAATGAAGCTAAGTGAGGAGCTGAATACTTTGTGACCAGTGGACCATTGCTTTTGTGCTTTATTTTTGGCTGATTGATTGGATGTATCCTCACTTTTTTGCATACTCTAAAGCTTTCAATAATCGATACTGAAAGCGACGCAAGAGTTAACATTCGAAGATAATGCAAAGACGCCGAATTTTCGCCTTTAATTGACTTTGGAATGTAATCTGTCGTATGAAAATTGGCTTTTATGCGCCGTGTGAAAAGTAGCTTAACAGAAATGTCACCTTGACGGTGATAGAAATGATCTCTGAGAGAAAACTCATCTATGTAAATTGTTAAAGATTAGACGTTACTGCACTGAGTGCAATTTGGCACTTTGTTGAATTTATTATGTAAAAATATCCAGCTGTGAATTTTACACACTTTCATGAGATAATTTCAATAATACTAACAATAACGACAAGACAGAGCTGTAACTTAGTCATACTAACTCTTAAATGAACACTATTAAAACGCTGAAAGATACAATGACACAACGAATGAACACTCCCAATACAAACACTGTAAATACAACAATTACATTTCCACCACATTTACATGACAAACAAAATGGAAATGCTTACAAATTATCATTCTCCTGATTACTGGGTTGATCGGATTTTGTCAATGGATTTTGAAACAGTCATTGATAGTGTTTACTCAATGGAAGCAGAATGTAGTGGGTGGGTGCCCTTGAAGGGACCATGTTGGCTCCATCTCTCTCCTGCTCCCACCAAGCTGGAGCCAACATGGGGTCAGTTTACGAGCCACAGGAGAGACACACCTGACACACCTGGACAGAGAGGACTTAGCCAGAGCACCAATCCCATACGTGTTGGAGTTGGGAGCTTTTTCAGGCGTGGGAGAATGGAGGTGGTGTCTTCCATTGAGAGCTGAGTGGATTGTGAAGAGAAAGACCAATGGATTATAAGGAAATGTGAGGAATAAGTGTAGACCGCAGTGAGAAACAACAGGTAAAATGAACAATTAGGAAATAAAACTCAGCAAGCAGGTGACAGTGGAAATGGTAATGTAGAGAAATTATATGTAAGAGAGGTGAGGAAGTGGCAAGTAAAAAGCAACAGGGAAACAACAGAGAAGGAGTTAAAAAGAAAGGTGAAGGAGGTTCATGATTTCTGGGTAACATTTCACACACAAAGCCCTCCAAAAGCATTCATACCCCTATATTTAAGATTTAAAAGAACTACAAAACATTAAAAAATAAACATAGGTTGTGTCCGGAAATCACTGACTCATTCATTATTCCTTATTCACTAAAAGGGAACCTATATGTAGGTGACTACACAGCCTACAGAGCAGAAGGATGAAATGCTTTCTGGACATTTACCTGACTCATTTTGTTGGCGCCGCGCACGGTGCTATTGCTGTCGCACAATTAATTATTTTCGGTCTGTGCAATGCATGATGGGGACGTGATGTCGATTAGTACCACAGGCTTGTCATCATATTCGCGCGTATTGAGGATGTAATGGAGCGGCTTATATGGGGGATAATAATTTACTAACAATTTATTGCGATCACAAAAAGCGTAACCCACTATAAAAAGAAGTGACTTATGCATGGTGAAAATGAGCATTTTGACGCAGCCATAGTTTGCAGAGTGTCAAATGATCATTTCCGGCTTTTATTTGCTCAAAGATTTCAGTATAGCCCTAACCTGTGTTACCTGGACTTTATTTGTCAACCCCGGCTATAAAATATAATGTTGGAGGGCATCATGCCATAAACCCAGACAGCACACAGGAGTACATCACTGCTCTCACTAACCACGTGTGTACACCTTTTGCATTATTGCTCATTGGTACTGGCAGTTGCAGCGGATTTATGTGCTGGTCTATTTAGTTTGCTATTCTAACCATATTTTGACGACAATCAAAAATGTTACAACAGTATGCCAAAACTGTCTGCAAGTATCAAATCCACATTTTGGCCAGTGCATGCAGGAGAGACCAGCAGCCGAGAGGCTGAGAAGTGAAGGAGAAATCTAAGATGAGTGTGGAATAAAAAATAAAGAAATGGCGAAACGGAATGGTAACCAGAGACTATACATTGATTCCTTCCATGAAAAAGTCTTGTACGCCCATGTTGAGGAAAGAGAAGAAGAGATGAGGCAGGAGGCAGAAAGGAGAAAAGAAGAGGAAGGACGAGAAGAGACGTGACAGATTCTGGACATATCCATATATGAGCAGAGTAAGATCTAAAACCAAAAAAGGCAACAGGAAAAAAAAATACAAAATGATTCAGAGGACAAAGCAGAAGAGAAGAGGGTAAGGATGTTGAAAGGAAGTGATAAAGAGCAATGGGTATAGGGCAGGGGTGGGCAATCCCATACCTGCAGGGCTTGGTTATCAAAAGTCATTTTTAATTTTTAATAATATTAAATGAATAAAAACATTTTCAATTGCTTGAAATTAAAACAAAAAAACCTTTAATTTGCTTTAATAAAAAAAGGGAAAAATTCTGGGAATTTAATTTTAACGAGGGCATTCAGGGCTCTATTTTAGAAGGGAAACATTGGCAAAGGCCTTAACTACAGGATAACGGGGCCCCTCTTTGAAAAGGTTTTTTCTGTAAACAATATACCTTTCCCCTTTAAAATTCAGTTAATTACCAACCCGAATTCATGTTTTTAAATTTGGGTTTTCGTTTCCATGGGGAAATAAACGCCCCCATAAAGGTTTCCTGGCAAAAACTAAAATTTTTGGAAAAAAATGTTAAAAAAGGGAAGAAAACCCAAGGGTAATCAAATTTTGTTTATCAAAATATTAAGTTTCCTTCCTTTAACCCATTTTGGGGTAAAAACAATTTTTGTTGGTTTGGTTTAGGGAGGTCCCCTTTTGAGGGCTCAAAGGAAGATGAGTTCAAAAGCACTGATGAGCAATGGCATGAGTAGAGGTAATGAGTCTGTCTTTATAACTGTAATTAGTGTTCATTAGTCTTGCTTCTTAGTCTATTTTAGAAATCACGTCAAATGGCTTGGAAAAAGTGATTTACTTTGGAATGACAGACATACAAAGCCACAGAAAAAGGCACCACGGGCATTGCTGGTGCCCAGGATAAATAATTTTCCTACAGTTACAAATGCAATGGTTTTTATGACCAAATAAAAGCATAGAAACTCTGCTAGTTCCTGCAACCCTCCCCTCATTAAGAAAACGGGAAGAGCTGCTTTAGATGTATAATGTTAAGAACTGTGAATGCATCATTATTTAGATGATTACATCTACATCAGCTTTGGGGTGACTGCTAATAAATTTAACCTCCTATTATGTTCAAATTAATAAACATTTTTGGTTTGAGGTCAGTTTGATTCAAGTGAGAGTTGAAATAATTTATGGTTTTCTCCTGAGCTGAGTAGTCTCCTTAAAGAAAAGGGATGTTGCCTGGGCCAGGGAAAGAAAATCTAAAACAAGAAACAAAACTGTCTCCCATTTTAGGGCAACCCGTAATAAGTGTACATTTTTTATAAAAGAAAGCTAAATCTGATTATTACCTCTCTGGAAACTAAAAAACATTAAATGACCCGAAAAAAGTTTTTGGAAAATAATTAAAAAAAATTCTGGCCATTGCCATCCTAGTAGACTCCTACTCACATTGTTCACAATTCCTGTACTCTGACTGACAAGTCAGCCATATAGTGTTTTTAATAGGCATTTTATATCTTCTGGTTTTTTATTTGAATCTTTTTTTCTTGAAAAAATAAACTCTGTTGTACAAATAGTTGAGTACTTCCACAAGCTCATATAGGCCTACTGATTGCACGTTTAAGCTTATGCCTGTATCTGTTGCTGAGGTCCATAGAGGATTAAGCACCTGGACCCCTAAAAAATCAGCAGGCCCTGAATCAAACTGGACCCTTATTTTTCTTAAGTTGGCTGCTGATTTCATTGCTGAACCTTTGTCTTTGATTTTTAATCTTAGTTTTATTAGCAGTGAGATCCCAAAAGTCTAAATCTGCCTTTTATTCTTCCTCTTTTTTGAAAGGGCAACCATTTGACTTAAATAACTATAGACCGATCTCCAAACTTTGTGTCCTAGCTAAAGTATTTTGAAAAGCTTGTGAGCAATCAATTAAAAAAAATTTTAGATTCTAAGGGCATTTTATCAAAATTATCAGTCTGGTTTTTAGGAAAAAACACAGCACTATGACTGCTGCTCTTAAAGTCTAAATGACATTATTGAGGCATTAGACCTCCTCTTTCTTAACAGTATCCAAAAGGGTGCCATAAGGTTCTGTTTTAGGACCTATTCTGTTTTACCTTTATGTTAATAACCTATGTGAAAACCTTTCAAATACTAATTATCATTTTTATGCTGATGACACCGTTATTTATTGCTGTTCATCATCTGTTATACAGGTCATTAACTTTCTACAGTCTGCATTTGATATTGTTTCAGTCCGCCTGCAGGAAACTAAAATTAGGTATTCAATACAAAAAAAACTAAACTCATGCTGTTCTCTAACAGTAGTACAATACCAACAAATCTTCGAACATAATCACTGCTCAAGGAAGAGTAATTAACTAGTTTCAAGTTACAAGTATTTAGAATATTCTTATTGATCGTCAGCTAACTTTTAAGTCCCCATATTACCAAATCTAGTCATTAAAGCTCAAGGTAAAAGCTAGGCTTTACTTTAGAAATAAATCCTGCTTCTCCTTTCCAGCTAGGAAATATCTTGTGTCAGCTACTTTCCTGCCTTTTGCTAGATTATGGTGACTTATATATATAAATCTTCTGCACAATGTTTCACGGTCCCTGGATGCTATCTATCACTGTGCCTTGTGGTTTGTTACTGGTTTTAAAAATCTTACCCATCATTGTACCTTTTGTGATGAAGGCTGGTGGCCATCTTTGGCATGTCACGTGAAAGCGTGCCATTGTTGAATTTATTTATAAAACTCTCCTTGGAAGCCTAGTCCTTCTTACTTGTCCATATATCTTTTTTGAAGTGAAGGCCATTACAACCTCCGTTCTCAAGATATTTACATTTGACTGTTCAGGCGTGTGCTTTCGCCAGGGAAAGCTTGGAAAAAAAGCTTTTAAATATACTGCCCCTCTACCTGGAACATCCTTCAGAAGGACTTCAGAACTGATTTCCTAGTAATGCTTTTGGTTCAATTTTAAAAAAGGATTTAGAAGACGTAGCTTGAGAAAACTGTCTCTCTGTGCCTAATTTACTTATTTATGCATTTTATTTATTTATTTATTTTTAATGTTTTGATATCTGTGTGTCATTGTCCTTGTATGGAAACTTATATGTGTCCTTTTTATGCTGCCCTCTTGGCAGGTCACTCTTCCCGAAAAAAGATTTTTAAAATCTCAATGGGTCTTCCTGGTTAAATAAAGGTTTAATAAAAATAAATAAATAAATTGAATTAAAAACTAGATGTATTATTACCTGAAATTGACCCAATCTCCTCTTAGCTTGTATGTGCCTCTCTACCATTTTCGATAGCCAAAATAAAATAAAAACTTCAAGCTTATCTTCCCTTATACATCAGGGGCTCTATCTTTCACTGCCCTACCGTTGCCACTACCATAACCCGTGAATTCTACGCATTTAGCAGCTTCCACTATCCCTAACGATATCTTGCGGCCACACTACCGCTATGCATTATGCGAATCCTTTATTTAGCGCTTGGAGGTGTGCCGTGAAGCGTGTTTATCTTTCCTACAATTGCTATCTTGACCACACCGTTAGGGAAAAGTATGGCAGTCCTAAAACCACCGCTACCCGCATTTGGAAAACTTCACAAAAGGCGCTATGCACTAGCACTCAACAATGGAAATTTTTTTCCAGCGAGCGGCATTTCAGAACTCTCTTGCGAATGAAGGTAATTTCGGCGACAAATGCATACACCTGTTTTTGCAGCACATTACAACTTGCTGTAAAAAATAGACAGCTGTCCGATTAGGAAAATGTAAGCAGGGCCCGAAACCCGCATTATCACCAGAATTACCTTCATTACATGAAGGGTTCTGAAATACACGCTCTACTGGGGGAAAAAAAAAAAAGTGCCGCTGAGAGCCAGTGCAAATATGAATTTATTTTTTCTAAAATGGGATTTTTTCTATGCTTCATTTCAGACAGGAGAGGGAGTTGGAGGTGCATGGCGGCGCATTTTTTTCTTCTTTTTTTTGAAGTTTCCATCACAAAAGGAGCGATTTTTTTTTAACTGCATACCAAACATTAAACAATATGTCAATGTCAAATAATAATAATAATAATAATAATACAATTCATGATTAACTTAACAAAAACAAGATCCCTCCTGACTGGATTTGACCTCATGCCACGGGCAATTTAACCGTCAGCGGAGAGCGTGGCGACCTTCCTCTCTCCCATCACGGGTTTTCGGTTTGAGGATTTTAAGGATAGTGCAGCCTGCTCCGAAAGGCAGTGGCACCTAGCACACTGATTGGTTTAACTAGGCATGCCCAAACCCACGCCTATGCATAATGCTGGGTAAGCGCAGGTGTTTAAGGGATATAGGCAGTGTGCAAGATAACTAACTTTGCAGAGGCATACTCTTCATAATGCTAATTCCTCAAATAAGGTTTAGGGACTCTGGCGCAAGATAAGGCCCCCCAAGCATCAATTGGCGTTGCAATTAGTCAAAGATTCAATCTTTGTAAACATCAACCTATATCTTTGCAACGGAATGTTACCCATCTTGCTGGTAACTGTCATCTAGTTGGCGGTTAGATTCATGTCAATACAATTAATAATTTGCTAGCTAGTATGCTAATGCTTTTCCCAATTAAAGTAATAAGTTACAAGTGAAGGGTTGGAATGCAAAACCCACAAAGATCCACTCCAACCTCTTTTGTTTTAAATTGAGTTTTTTTACTCAGCATAATATGCTGGTAAAAAAAAAAAAAAAACTCAAAACTTGAGACTTTGTGGGTTTGCATTCCAGCTCTTCAAGTGAAACAGTTGACATAAAACATGGGTTTATTAATTTCATGGCGAAAAGCATTAGCACACTAACTAGTGGATTATTCATCCATTAACCCAGAACAAACTGTCAACTAAACTACCTTCAACATTTTTTCCTAATAAAACGACACTTTGACATTTAAGGGATAAACAGGATCTCAAATAGGACCCTATGTTTATAAATTTATGAAACTCGATTAGTAATTTTCAATTTTTTACTTGTCCGAGAGGCTCTTTTACTCTAAAAAAAAACACTATTTATTGAAAAAAAACAATAAAAACCCAAGTAAATCGCCGCAGAACTTTTGTCTTTTATAAATGGAAAAAACGAATTTCACAAGGCAGTTGCCTGTTTTTCATTAGCGGGAAATCAACACCACTACAGCTTTGAAATTCATTTTTGGTGTGGATGGATGGACTGCCATGACAGCTTCGAGAAATGGGCTGGCTATTGAGTTTGACCAATAAACATACACTTCGTCACAAATAGTTCCTCTTGTGTGTGAAAGAACCTACACTGAAGTTGGAGCTAAAAAGTTCCTCTAAACAGAACTCGAAGAACTGCAATAGTTCACAGTTCCTGCAGTGTGAATACCATAAAATTAGCGTTCTAAAAGGAAGTTCTTATAAGTATGAAACCATTCTTCTGATAGGAAAAAAAACCTATTGTTTTCACAAATACAGTACTGTGCAAAAGTCTTAGGCACATTTATACCAATTTCACAGGCAAAAAAATATGTGACTCGCCGTGGTAAAGGTACCTCCGTCGTCGCGATCATGCTATTGAAAAAAACGCAATTTAAATGTCCTTCGCCATGTGGACTGTGTTTTACTTTAGCATTTGGAAAACTGCTTCTGATCCACGGGATTTAGCTCCATATCGTCCATTAGGAATCCCTCAATGTCTCGATGAATTTCCATTTCAATACTGCCGAAAAAATGGCGCTGTTAAATTGAGAACTAGAACTAGGGTTGAAATTAGCACAGACATGTCCTTTATTAGTCCTGGCTAGTTCTCAATCATTTTTCCTTTATTAGCGCATTTCTGATTATCATAATTGGCAACTGAAGAACCACGGTTTCTCTCCATATCGATTAACAGCCATGAAATTATTGGCTAAATTCAGTACAGAAAAATAATTTACTTATTATTAGGCCAATACTTCGCGTTAATTGTACTGATCCGCGTTCAATGAAAAATATTGCCTTTCACTCTCAGTATTACATGGGTTGATAAAAAAAAAAGGCACTAGAAGTTAAATAGGCTATAAAAAAATTAATAAGCTCAAGTTATTTCGCGTGATTGAGTCGACAAGGTATACAATTTTTGAATGACGTTAATTTAAATATAGCAAATAGGCGTCAGATGAATTTCTGGAAGGTCCTCTATACAAAATAACATAAAAAACTGAATTTTGAAAATTTTGACCCTGCCAGCCTTTTTTTCATGGCTGGTCATACATACTTACAAAAATGATGAAATTAAAGTTTATAGTAACTGAGAAATGTACTGTACAAGAGCTCTAAACTGTTAAAAAACTAAGCCAAACCTATATTTGGTTTGACTATACTTTTACCCTAAAATATGAGACACTGTCCTGTTGTGCTGTAGTTTTTATAAGATTTTTGTTGTTCCAAGCTGAGAGGAGAAATACCACTGCTCTTCTACAGTCCGACTGTCTCACTTAAATCTATCCCTTTAAGTACAAACAGCCATGATGATGTTGACATCAAAATCTCAAGACTTTATAATATCTGTATCGACTATTCTTAATGGAATACAAAAAAGCATTTATTTAAGAAACGTTTCTTTAAATTAGCATTTGGAATTTAAAATGTACTTTTATCTTCAAAAGAACTCTAATATGGAATCAAAAAGTAAGCAGCATCTAATACCAGATTTAAAATTTAAAAAATGCAGGGTGCCTAAGGCTCAGTATTCAAAGCGACACTTGAAATAATTGAGTGGGAGTAATTTCAACAGTTAGTGTCAGGTTATACTAAATGAGTTAGAGGTTGCCCTAACAGTCATTTGCTTTTCAGAGACCTCACTCACACTGAAATTAGTGGCCCTTTCTGAGTGAAGGTTGAGTGAAGGAACACCTCCCTTGAGCTGCGAACTTAGCGCCAGTATTTAGATTGTCAGGGCTTTCAGGTGGTTACAAACATTAGAACCTCTGGATCATTTACATGCCATGCTCACAAATATGGCCGCAATGTCGAGAATTTTAATTATAATGCTTACACAGCTGAAGAATTTTTAAGCAGCGGTACAAAATACAAAGGTGCATTTGAAGAGATATTGCAAATGATACTGCCTGACGCCACAGCAACCCCACAATGCTCGTGGAAACCCCATCCCAACACATGTGCAAGTGCTGCTCCTCTACATTATTAAGCCACTGGTTCCTTCAATTGGCTTCTTGTTGATTTATGTTATGCAAATAAGCTCAAAATATCCTTAAAAATAATGATTGGACATGACCTGTTTTCAATCATTTAATAAAATAAATTTACTTGAACTCCAAAAATCCCCTAGGACCATCATCTGTCACCAGTTCTACTTGTTAAGTTAGAATGAGCACAAATAATTTCTTGCCCTGTTTTTTCAATTATTCATTTACATTTACCACTGCGAAACTCTGAAAACTCACAACATTATCAGGTGTGCCAGTTTTCATTAATGGCATACCTGACAACTCCTCTACCGCATTAGTTTCGCGCTTTTCTTTTACTTGTGGGTTGGAAAATTCTCGCTCAACTGGCTCGTGGGGCGCCCGTGTGGATTGTCTCGAGGCTTATTTAACTATAAGTCATAGCGAATCCATTCTTTTCTGCATTCTTAACTGCTGAATGTAGAAGGCAATGTTTGGCACGTTCACAGCTTGTTGCTTAGCTGATGTTTTATGTAAATCATTTATTTATGTCTTTTGAAGCGCCTCCATAATTTTAGGAAGCATTGTATAACAAAGGCTATCAAAAAAAATTTGATTGTTGTTCTACCAATTAGTCTGAAAACTTTCTAATCAAGAAAAGTAAACTCCCTACGACAGATTTAGGTCATTCAGCACTGAAGGTGAGGATTGGCGTCCCTTTGCAACAACCCGGCCTTTTACGCCTGTAGTACCTTCTACTGTCAGTTATGCTCGAGTGGCGTTTGCGAATAGCAACCTAAGCGAGGAGTGGGACCGCTCTCTCAGTTGATGGTGGGTCGATCTCTTTCTCACACTCAGTTACATTTCAATCATTACTTACTAGATGGTGAATGTGGGTGCGCGTTTCACAAAGGCTCTGAGCCTAAGACTTTTTGCACATACTGTATCTCTGTGAGAGTAATAGCTTCGTGATACAGGTACAATTATCTTGCCCAGTTGCATTTTCATGCTATCTGCTCCAAGCAACTGTTGTTAAAGCTTCTCCGGTCCTCCCCATCACCAGTCTTACCCATTGAATCAATTTTTTTTAGCACGGTCCTCATTACTGCCTCATCGCCTCTCTCAATATCTTCCCCTCACCTCCTGTTACAGCACCCATCTATGTTGGAAGGGGATTCAGTGAAAGGAACGGGCATAGACTCCAAATGCAGTTCAGCATCGGCAGGCGTTGTTGGGATTAACAAGCTCATGGTCAAAACAGAAATGGATCAATAGCCAGGCAAACAGACAAATGCAGAGACTAGGCAGAATCAAGTCAGGGGACAAGCAAAATAATCCAGTAACCAGAGAATCAGTCCGCACAAAAAGACAGTAACAAAGGGGCTGAAACTAAAGGAATGGAAGGGGAAGGAAAAAAGGAGTTGGATGGGATAAGGAGAACACAGGAGATACTAAAACAGATGGAATTTTAAAATGGGGATCAGGAGAGAGCAAGTACTAATCAACCAAACCGCAATCTCACAACGCATAATACAAACAATCAAATACAAAGACTTACGGGAGAATCACAAGAACGAGCTTTCAACAATCCGAAAGCGAGAAAATAAGCGAGAAAGCAGGACTGACCAAGAACGAGCTGTGGTAAAACGAGTCGACAAGAAGCAGCAGGAAAGTGTGGGTCTTTTATACACAAACAAATTAAGTGAAGGCCCAGCTAAACTCAGAACAGGTGAGAGGAGAGGCGGATCTAGAAAAAAAAAGGACGGTGATAGGAGAGAGAGAGAGGAAGTAGGTGGGATCCTAACTTTGAACTAACTAATCACCCGTGCCTGACTGAACTGCTCTAAGTGTGGATAGTCCAATCAGAACAGCAAGAGAGAAGGAAGAGGAATTACCAAACCGAAATGGAAAAAAAAGAGTGAGAATCTTTTAAAGACACCACACAAAGAAACAAGAGGAAAGTAAGACATGAGACTGCAAGCATTCATCCAAGAAACATACATGCTCTAAAACGAATAAAATATAATGTATAAATAATAGCAATACTAAAAAACCAACAAGAAACAAACTAAACCAGAAACTAACTAAAAACAAACATACAAATCACTGATCTCTAACAGAACCCCCCTCTATGACCGCCACCTGGCGGGTAAAGCTCGCTTAAAAGTCCTCTTGTGAAAGTCTTTGATGAGTGATTTAGTCGAGGATGTGGAGCAGGAACCCATGAGCGTTCTTCTGGGCCATATCCTTCCCAGTCCACAAGTACTGGGACCCTTCCTGCCGACAGGCGATCAGCAACTTGTGCACCGTGTAAGTTTCTCCTCCATCGATGAGCCTTGGGGGAGGAGGATTGGTCGGGGCAGGGGTGTGGATGGAAAACAGTACAGGTTTAATGCAAGACACATGGAAGACTGGGTGGATCACGGCTCATAGAGGCTGGTAGCTTGAGTTTGACAGAGACAGGGTTAATGATCTTCTCAATCAAAAAAAGGACCAATGAAGCGGGGGGGCTAACATGACTTTCAGTCCTTAGTGCAATGTCCTTGGAAGAAAGCCAAACTTTTTGTCCTACTTTTTATTGTGGTGGAACAGAGCGGCGGTTGGCCTGGCGACTCATCTCCACAGCAGCTTTCAGGAAGGCGGAACGAGTTTCCTCCCACGCCCTTCGCACCTCTGTAGAAATTCCTGGATGTTGGGAACATCAACTGACCTCCTGTGAGGGAACAGAGGTGGTTGGTAACGAGACAAGCTTGGAAGGGGGGACACACCAGAGGCAGCCGTGGGAAGGCTGTTGATGGAGTATTCACCCAGGGTAGTTGTTCGCTCCAGTCCCCTGATCTCGGGAAGTGAGGGCACGAAGGACACTCTCCATCTGCTGGTTAGCCCTCTCTGTCTGCCCATTGCTCTGCGGGTGAAACCCAGAGGTTAAACTGCCCTGTTATTCCCAGGGCTTGACAAAAGGCTTTCCAGACTTGTGAGATGAATTGAGGGCCACGGTCGGAGACAATGTCAGAGGGATGCAGTGTATTCTGATTACATGTTGGACGAGTAAGTCAGCTGTCTCTCTGGCAGAGGGAAGTTTGGGAAGAGGGCGAGATGCACTGCCTTGGAAAAGCGATCAACAATGGTCAGGATGACGGTGTTACCTCTGGAGGGCGGAAGGCCAGTGACAAAGTCCAATCACGATGTTAGCCCATGGTCTGGAAGGAACCGGAAGCGGCTGCAGGAGACCAGCTGGTGCTGTGTGGGTAGCCTTGTTTTTGGGCGCGGACCCGGACAAGCAGTAAATAAAGTTCTTTACATCTCTCGGACGCGTTGGCACAAAACCTGCAGAGTTAGCATGGCCAAGGTCCGGTTAGCACCAGGATGGCAGGCGGGACGGGAAGAATGGGCCCACTGGAGAAATTTGGCTCGGGGAGGCAGTCTGGAACAAAGAGGGCGGTTCTTGGGACAGTTAGTAGGTGGCCCCAGAAGGTTGTGACCTTCTGACTCGATCCTCTAACTCCCAAACTAATGCTCCCCGCCACAACGCACTAGGTAAGATGGTTTGGGGCTCCTTGGGAGGGGCGTCAGGCTAAAAATTGAGTGACAGGGCATCAGGTTTCTTGTTCTGGGAGCCTGGGCGATAAGCTAAGGTGAAGTTAAACCTGTCAAGAACAGTGACCAATGAGATTGGCGGAATTTAACCTCTTAGCTGTCTGGAGGTACTCCAGATTCTTGTGGTCGGTCCAGACCTGGAATGGAACCTTAGCCCCCTCTAACCAATGACGCCTCTTCTAATGCCATCTTCACCGCCAGTAACTCCCCATTTCGATGTCGTGAATTCTACGCTCAGCTGGGCTAAGTCTCTTGGGAGAAGAAGGCGCAAGGGTGTACCTTGTTATCTTTGCCATTCTTGCTGCGACAGGACTGCCCCCACGCCGGGTGTTAGAAAGGCGTCTACCTCGACGATGAACTGCTTTTCAGGATCTGGCTGTTGGAGAACAGGAGCAGTGGTAAATCTTTACTTTAGTTCCTGAAAAGCCTTCTCCGCGAAGGGGTCCACACAAAAGGAACTTTGGGGGAAGTCAGAGAGGTCAATGGAGCAGCAACGGTACTGTAATTGCGAATGAATCGACGGTAAAAGTTAGCAAACCCTAGAAGCATTGTAGTTCATATGCGATGTAGTAGGGGTGGCCCAATCCTTTACCGCCTTCACCTTCTCCTGGTCCATTAGGATGCCTCCTGGAGTGACCACAAATCGAGGAAAGGGACTGTGTCCAAGTGGAATTCACACTTCTCTGCCTTGGCGTAGAGTTGGTTCTCAGGAGGCTGCAGGACTGCACGAACATGGCCGTGTGTTCTTCCTTGGAACGAGAGAATATTAGTATATCAACAAGGTACACAAAACAAATTGATTAATCATGTCATGCAGGATGTCGTTTATCTAGGTTCTGGAAGACAGCAGGGGCGTTAACTAGACCAAACGGCATGACCAGGTACTCGTGAGTGCCCCTAAGCGGTGTTGAAAGCTGTCTTCCATTCATCCCTTCCTTAATCTGACCAGGTGGTAAGCGTTACGTGTGGAGTCAAGTTTGGTGAAGATAGTGGCCCCCTGCAACAGCTCAAAAGCAGAATTCATTAAAGGAAGGATATCGATTCTTAATAGTAATGCTATTGAGTCCCCTGTAGTCAATACATGGCGGAGAGATCCGTCCTTCTTGCTAACGAAGAAAAAAAGCCAGCGCCAACGAAGGAGAGGAAGAGGGGCGGATGATGCCAGCAGCCAGTGACTCCTCCACATATTTCTCCATGGCCTCTTGCTCTGGACCAGGACAGAGAATAGAGACCCCCCCCTTAGGGGCGCTGTGCCAGGTTGGAGATCGATGGGCGCGGTCGTAGGGTCTGTGAGGGGGCAGAGACAGGGCCTGCGAGACTTTGAAAGACTTCGGCTAGATCATGGTACTCACTGGGGACCTTGGACAAATCCGGGTGACTGGAGGCTCACTGGATCCTTCCTCGTCCTGCTTGGCGGAGCCTTCTTGGAGGCAGGAACGCAGGCAATGAGTACTCCACTCAGCCACCTGCCCAGTCCTCCAGTTGATGGTGGGGTTGTGTTGTTTCAACCAAGGGAGGCCCAGGGCGATGGGAGCAGAGGAGGAGGTGATGACATGGAGCCGGATCTGCTCCTGATGGTTGCCGGAGACAATGGCGTGAGTGGGGGGCGTAACCTGGGTCACCTGACCTGGCGGTTGCCCACAAAGGCCAAGTGCTTGAACAGCGTGAAGTAGCTTCTGGGGCTGGAGTTGGGCTGGTTGCACAGGTTGGCGTCGATCAGGTTGATGTCTGATCCAGAATCAAACAAAACATCAGTAGCCAATGATGGCTTGCCAAAAAAGTAGAGTGACAGAAACCAGCTTCACGTGGATGGTTGTTATCTTGAGCCAGCTGTCCGATCCTCCCACTCACCCCTCCTTCTTGAGTAGGGGACAGCACTGGATCTGCGATGATCCGCCCAGCCCATTAGTACAGACATGCCCCGTGCGCAGTCTCCCTAGCTCGCTCTTGTGGCGATAACCCGACAACGTCGACCTGCATGGGTTCTCCCGATCCCGGGGCTCGCCCGGTCTCCCTGGATAGGAGAGTCGCCCAAGAGATCGAGAAGTTGCCACGCTGGTCTGACTAATCGGGTTCCTGAATGGCTCTGGCGCTCCCTCTTACGCTGCTGGATCCCAGAATCAATCTGGATGGCCACTTTAATTAGCCCTGCAGATCAGATGGAAGCTCGCGGGGCGCCAACTCATCCTTTTTTTATGTTCTCTGCCAACCCCGGTAGAACACATCAAGCTGGGCGTCTTCGCTCCAGTGTGTAGAGGCGACCAACAAAAGGAATGGATGGCATAATCGGAGACACTGCAGTCCGGCTTGCACGTAGACTTAGTAGTGCACTTCCCTGCCTCTCGCCCCTGGTAGGACCGGTCAAACACCTCCCCATCTCCGCCATGGAAATCTTCAATGGTGCAGGTGCAGGGGGTGTTGGCGTCCCACATTGAGGTTCCCCAGTCCCTTGCTCTGCCCGGTCAAAAAGTGTGATGGCGTAGGCCACTCTGGAACGTGAGGTAGGAAAGGTTAGGGGCTGTAACTTCGAATATGATTGAGCACTGGGACAGGAATGCTTTGCAGGTGGTGGGGTCTCCGTCATACTCCATGAGGTAAGGCGGGCTCCCGAATGGGAGCTGCCTCTGCAAGTCAACTACTGCAGGACTGGGAAAGGTGGGCCCCAGTGAGATGCTGTAGAGTTGCTCTCATCTCCTGCAAGTCACGATGCTGCTGCTGAATGACAACCTGTTGTTGTTGATAAAGTTGTTGTAGTTCAGCAGTATCCGCTGGAGTCTGTACTGGTGGGCTCGTACTGAAAGAACGGGCATAGACTCAAATGCAGTTCAACATCGGCAGGGCGTTTATTGGGATTAACCAAGCTCATGGTCAAAACAGAAATGGATCAATAGCCAGGCAAACAGACAAATGCAGACTAGGCAGAATCCGAAGTCAGGGGACAAGCAAAATAATCCAGTAACCAGAGAATCAGTCCGCACAAAAGACAGTAACAAGGGGGCTGAAACTAAGGGAATGGAAGGAAGGAAAAAAGGGAGTTGGATGGGATAAGGGGAGAACACAGGAGATACTAAACAGATAGGTACAAAATGGGGATCAGGAGAACGAAGTACTAATCAACCAAACCGCAATCTCTAACATAATACAAACAATCAAATACAAGACTTACGGGGAGAATCACAAGAACGAGCTTTCAACAATCGAAAGCGAAAATAAGCGCAGAAAGCACGACTGACCAAGAACGAGCTGTGGAAGGTAGAAGCGAAGTCGACAAGAAGCAGCAGGAAAGTGGGTCTTTTATACACAAACAAATTAAGTGAAGGCCCAGCTAAACTCAGAACAGGTGAGAGGAGAGGCGGATCTAGAAAAAGCAAGGACGGTAGGGAGGAGAGAGAGGGAAGTAGGTGGGATCTAACTTTGAACTAACTAATCACCGTGCCTGACTGAACTGCTCTAAGTGTGGATAGTCCCATCAGAACAGCAAGAGAGAAGGAAGAGGAATTACCAAACCGAAAATGGAAAAGAAAAAGAGTGAGAATCTTTTAAAGACACCACACAAAGAAACAGAGGGAAAGTAAGACATGAGACTGCAAGCATTCATCCAAAGAAACATACATGCTCTAAAACGAATAAAATATAATGTATAAATAATAGCAATACTAAAAACTAACAAGAAACAAACTAAAAGCAGAAACTAACTAAAAACAAACATACAAATCCACTGATCTCTAACATTCAGTACATGTTGCCTCAGCTGTACTTCCCTCTGTTTGGGCTTGCTCAGTGCCTGCATTTTTCCCTTAAACCGGACAAAATATATGGGGAGTTTAAGTAAGTAAACCATAATACATCCATTTGAAGCATTTTTTAGAAAAATGCTAATATTTCATCATGGAAAAAAGTAAAGCAAGAAGCTTTGTTAATATGTCTCTCTAAACAAGTTTAAAACATAATACTATGATGCAATTGAAAAACAATTGCGATGGAAATTCAGCACTAATTGAGTAGCGGTGGGTGAGTGGGGGCGTGAATGGTTTGTGCGCCCTGTGAAAGATTGGCAAGCTGCTCAGGGTATGTCCCTGCCTTTCACCACTATTAAAACAGGATAGGCTCCAGCTCCCCCGTGGCCCTAGAGAGGAAGAAGTGGAATGGATAATGGATGGATGGATGGATGGATGGATGATGCAATTAAATCTAAGAATAA